>NMRA01000112.1:495564-520216 GCA_002633005.1 Phoronis australis | reverse complement strand
GCCGGGCATCCTGCCCCCCCCCCCCCTAAATCATTCCATGTAATGTTACCGAAGTTACTTTCAGAGGCCATTTACCATAGGATTTTGTTGTTATCTACACTCGTTTCACAAATTGATCGTAAATATACCTTCACTCCTCTCGCCTTTTGTTCATATTTGCCAACTCAAAGGACATAGCGTCAACCAAATCTAATCGTATACTTGTAAACTGATCAATCCAAGACAATTTGGAATACATGTACCTATCGAATTCCATAACTTACTGTATACCTGAGCGGCATTACGATTGGCAAACTGACTTAAGACAAGAGATTTGAAATTAAATGTTTGTGATAAATCTAATCTGTCTATAGAACGAAATGGAATTAAAAAAACACCCTGGGAGAGGAAAAAACATTAAAAGGATAACACTTTTCAAATACATGTTTTAGTTTGAAGCCAAATATTCCCATTTCTTAGCAACCTCACTATCAAAGGGTTGCCCAAAAACAAAAAGTGGCCAACTGTTTCATTTGGTTTTGCCAACATAGAACACAAAGCGAGTTTCAGCGATCGAAAAATATAAAGTAGGAACATTTCGAAAAGGACAGAGACGTACATTGTAAATATTGCGTTTTCAATATCTACCTTGTATTACAAACATTTTAAAGTCTGGCCTGTACTCCACCTGTTGGCCACATCACAACACCTAAGGAACATAACTCTGAAAATTTTTCTCTCCCGACCTGAACTCCTAACCCGGGACCTTCTTGAAACCTTGCAATGAACTAGAGTGTCTGCACGGTTGGCAGAAAGGGTTCGAGCCCCGGTTGGGACAGAAATATTTTCAGACTTCTGTTCGTTAGGTCACGTGATGTGGCCAACAGTTGGCGTGCACACCAGACTTAAAAACGTTTTCAAGCTTATTCAAAATTTACATATTTGTATCAACCCTTTATTGACGAAATTAAAATTTTGTGTCATTCATTTTGATACAGAATTTATGAAAAATAGTTTTAAATTCCATTGAGACTGAAAAATGTGATGTCTTGGTGAAAGACCGTCATTTGGGAATAAATTTTGTTTCCGTCGATATCCGTTTTATGAAATTTGTAACTTATTGAGGCAGAAAGAGCATTACAGAAATTTTAATTTAAAGATAGTTACATGTTTGGCTCAGTGGTTTGTGCATCACTGACAGTAGGGAACATTCTACGTTTAACAAATAATGGGAAATCATCCTTTCACAAACAGTCAAAGTGTCCATCGAAGCAAGCTTTCACAGTACACCACCATTGACGGTTCTTTTAAAATTTCCGTTTTCAGTTGAAAGCATTTAAAGCGGTAGTAAACCCTGCTTCCATCACAAAAACAAAATTGGACCTAAACCACTTACCGTTATGAAAATGGCCTAGAACTGTTCCTTAGTATAATTGGAGATCTTTACAAACCCCTCGCTTCTCATCTCAGTCAGGATCAAGTTGAGACCAATTTTGTAACCGTAGTCGGTTTAAATTGAAATTTTGCTTCTTGGACGAAACGTGGACTCGTAGAAGCTTTAAGTTAGAAACAGCAGAATGCTTTAAGATGTCAACTCAACGTCATTCCAGATCAAGATCTTAAACGTCATCATTGAATGACACTCTGATAAGTTTTTCTAAAAGGGTTGACAGACGTGGTGCGTAAGGATGCGCGCGCATTTTAAAGTTATGTTTGGCCCTGTCAAGGTAGCTTAAACACGAAAATCGAAAGAAAACTTTTACTCTTATCAAAGCGATAACGCGATGTTCTTTACCATGAATAAAATCTATTTCCGTTATCACTCAAGTCTTATAGAATGCGTTCATGTACATGCGCCATTTTCGAATTCACAATTTAAGGCTTGGCTAACCTTAAGCGTTTTCTTGAGTCGCTGATGTTCTATTTGATAACGGAAATAGCGTCCTAGCACGATAAGGAATATCAAAAGACCAATTTCTTGAGAGTAAAAGGCCTAATTCGATTTCCGTTTTTAGCCAGCTTAAAGGTACATTTCGCTTTGCTTAACTGGCTTAAAACGAAAATTGAGTTAAGAATTTTACTATCATAAAATCGGTCTAATAATGCTCCTTACAATGATAGGATTCTAGTCCCGTTACTAACAAGAACTTCGAAACCATGGGCAATTCAAAAATGCACTACTCTAAAATTGCGGGTTCGAAATTGCCTGTGCCTTGAGTTGCAGGCTAATTGATTATAATTTTAAGACGGGATGAGCACGGTAATGGTTTTAAATACGAAAGCGCTTAGGCTAAGAATTCGACATTAACAGCCTTAAAACAGGCGGCAAATTCAGCTTTATCAGGGAGAAATATTGCATTAACACTGCTTTTGTGTCACCCTGTTACATTCCTATTCCAAACGGAGAGGACACGAGGCGTATAAAAACCGGAGTCTTGTGACATTCGTGAATCATAATTTCTTTGATTTGGATGCTGCTTGGTATAATCGCAGGTTTCGCTTCATTGGTGAGGACATCTAAACTATGCGTGATTTTTCGCCTCCTCTAGGGTTCCTACTTGTATTGGGTGAGCGTGAGTAAAATATGTGTCAAACCAATAAGTGTGTAGAAGGCATAGATTTATTAATCTTAAAAAAATTAACTGTCGATATCGTATTGTCATTGTTTTGGCCCAGGATGCATAAAACACCAAAAGAAGTGACTGTAGCAGGATTGTTGATTGCTGAGCAAGTTACCAATAATGACGTACTGGATTGGTATTCGTGTGATTACTGGCAAGCAAACCCAGGCTATGGAAACGGTCCACACCATCTTTCATATTTTAAAAATGTGTCCAACCGGGAATTCGTACTTGAAGAAAACAAAGTCGACTTTTCGTAATGTCATCAAAACTGTCACTCAAAATCAGCACATTGCTATCTAGACGACGTTGAATATATGAAAATGTGGACTCAGGGCTGTGTTTTATGGACACTAGAATATCGCAGTGCCGAAACAGGGGCTTCTTGCTTAGCAAGCAATAGACCTCTTTGTTGATTGCCACCATTTTGATTTGTGCAAAGGCTTGGTGCTCGCAGCAGCTTCGCGGCAACGCACCAGTAGGCTTAGTATGAGTATGACCGGTTGGGATAACTAGAGCAACAAAATAGACAGTTACATTCAAGTCAGGTTTTAGGTTTTGACTATCACTTGCCGACGCACTAGCGTGGAAATTAAAACCAAGATCATCAGATTTCAGTAATACGTTTAGTCAGTGTACTGTGGTATAGAAAATGCCCGCTGTGCCACAATCTGAACATCGTTTATTAAATGACTGTAAAGAGTCTAGTGAAATTGTTCGAGTTTGCATGAATATTCATTTTCCAAAAAATGTCAGCCGATTTTTTTTTGCCTTTTATGTTTTAGTTTTCCATTTTAATTCAAACCGACACTGGTTTGATTGCGGAACCATCCGAACGAGAGCCCTATGCTTTTTTATCTGAAAAATCGCTGCCTGATGGAAAAAGGCATCCCTTCGTAAACAAGTTGCTTTTTAATGTTGATGACGTTTCAAAAGTCTTAGAAGGACTCACAATTTTGACACTTCAGTGATTACCACCTTTTCTCCAAGAGTAGTTATATATCTTTTTATGTTTTCAATTAGTTAGCAAGCTGGCATCCTGATATCCCAAGCTTCAATCCGTTGCCAATCGATAAATTCACTATGGTGTGAAAAGAGTTAATACTGTCGACCCGGAGAGTCGTCAATTTCCGGGAATATCGGCCTTTAGAACTATCGAACCGACCTCCAACTGATTTTTATGTGGGCTAAATGGTACACCCCGATTTCAAATAATGGTTTGCGCCCCAGGAACATGGAATAGATTTAGCTTATTCAATAACCTGTCGTCTTCCTGTACGCTATTCACACAGTAAACTCCAAAATACTACTACCCATACTGCTTCGTGTGACCGGGGGCGCAACCCTAGCGAATGATTTATGAACTGCTATCAACAATATGGTCTCTCGCGAAGTCTTGCGTGGTCTATACTCGAATCTGCGGTACGCTTCCCAGGGTAATAAAATGTGTTTGCACCACAGGTACAATGCTGGTTCACACGGCGATCAGCGCTAACTCTACTGACGACTCAAGCGTCCCAACTACAACTCCTGTGTCTCCTTCAAATGTTGTTACCGCCAGCGCTGGTACATCAGGCTATACGTCACCTGTGAGTGACGCAAAGATCAGCGGTGGGCTGGATAGCACTACAGCTAAATCTGGAGGTTCGTACGACCACGAACTAGATGAATTATAAGACATGAAATTTTAATCAGAAACGATTGTTTATGGATTGTTTTAAAGACGATAAGAGTGTTTTTTAAAGAGTTTCGTTTTCACATTACAGTTCTATGAAATTAAGCTGTAATAAAACTGTCTACCTTTTTAAATTTAGCATATGAAACAAAAACATAACATAATCTGGAAAGTAAGAATTTTTCGAAACAAATTTTTTTATTTAATTTCCATAAAAAGACAAAGTCAAATGATCTAACCAAAGACGAAATTGGTTTTCATGACTACTATTAAATTCAATACTCTTTCTGCATTCAGAAAATATACATTACAATAAAGGGCAACTAAACCTTCGCTTTCTGTCAAAAGGTCAACTTTTGATTAATTTAAATTATTTGAAATATAGAATATGGCTCCTATTGTTCCTTACTCAGTTATACAAGATTTCGTGACTTGTGAAAAATTCACAGTTCATGATTATTTTTGTTTGTCACACGGTGGGTTAATCACTTAGCCGCCGAGGCATCTGGTTGTTAGGGCGTTTTGGCACACCATTTCTATTCAAGCGAAGGGATGGGTAAACGATAATGTTGCTTTCGAAGTGTTAATGCGCCATTAAAGAAAATCGTTTTTGATATTCGAAATAGTTACAGGTGACCTAAAAGATCATTTTAAATAATTTTTGGTAAGTTATTTAAAATTTCATCCCATTTCTTCACAGAGCCCCCAGAACGGTTCCAATAGTCCTTTGGCGAGTTTATAACTGTAACGCGAGAATATGTAATACTTAACTGAGACATCACCGGATGTGGGGCAAAAGCCATTTGCCCGATACGGTAGCAGAGTGTATTTTGTTGTTTACTTCGAGTTTTTAATCTTTTAGTGTGAAAAATGCCAAACAAGCATTGCTGTTATTGCAAATGAAATTAAGATTCGCACTACAACGCGTTCCATCGCGTTCTGTACTAATTTCGTCCCGTGTATTTTAAACGAGCGGTAGGCGAAATCCGCTCACTGATTAAGTTTTCACCTCGTCAAAAATACATTCTACATATAAAATTATCACCTAAAAAGGCGCTTACTTTCTTCAGTGATCCTTTCTGCTTCTAAACATATCTTCGATGAAGCATAGCTACGGGAATTCAGGTGACTTTGGCGAAGAATTCCAACTCCACTTTTTGGTTAGTGTTAACTTGGACCGCGCGCGCGATAACCACAAAGTATTTCAACTGAGTCAGGTGAGTATTATATGGGCAAAGGCTATAGCCCGAGACTGAGCGAAGCGCGTGACCTTTTGCGTGACACTTGCACAACAGCATGGGAAAATATCAAGTGAAATTCGTGAGATTCAGTGTGTCCCTTGGACTTTTTGTTCGTCAACAGGCATGATTTCACGTAACTTCCTCAAAATGGCGCCCGGTGAGAGAAACTCGAGCGAACCGCGAGGTTTTCATGGATATGTTCAAGTTATTTGTAGACTAAATTGTATCTAGAGTCAGGGTATGTGCTAATTATAACTCCATGTGCACATATGAATGTTTCAATTGATTTCATTTGCTGTATTTTGAAATGAGTAACTTTTTATGGGGATATACGCCCCTGCATGCCTGCGACATTCAGGCCCAGACCGGGTCGAGTTCCAATTTCAGTCCGTTCACTGCTTCGCACACCATAACAAGTTCACACTTTCTTCGTCCATTCACAGTTATTCCATGATCCATCTACCATCCCTTAAATCGTGTTAACGTTTTAAGCCTAAAATTCACCATAAGAACTCCAGTAAGATTTCGCGTGTGTAGCAAAGACTCGGGGCAAAACAAGAACAATATGGCGGGGTTTTCCCTTCTTCCGGTGACGTCACATTGACTAACTGGAAACTCGCAAGTGAGCTATTACGATTCGCTTACAAAAATCTTTGTCACGAAATAACGATCTTCTTACGTCAATGTTCGCGTCAGCAAACACAACACGTCGGTTGATTCTTACCGTGATGATTCCAGATCAGCCTGGGCTGCTCGCTGGTTCCCTGCGTGCTTAGCCCAGCCAGCACGCAGGTATCACGCAGTGGCACGCGCTTTAGCATTGGTCGATGTAATCTTGGCAGTCATTGGTTAGCTTTACAACACCTTGAAAAAATGGCGGACTGTGAACGATTTTTAGCCTTGTCATGTGGCGTCGCAGCAACTATTTCGTTTCTGCAGTGATGTTTAATAGCCGCGTGCTTGAAACACATACATGCACAATAAACACTCACACATTATGTGGCCGATTTAACCGGTGTGTTATTCATAGTGTATAAGGACATTATCGTAAACAAAAGTCATCGACAGTAGAAAGATGCATTCCGAAAAGGCTCAGTCACAATTTCTAGGCTTCACATTTCCTGAACATAAATTTTAAGCACCGATTTGTCTGTACAACAGACCACATTTACACTTCAGTCCATCAGCCATATGCCAGTTTGTTTGCGCAAAGGGCTGCCTGTTGACGAATCGACTAGCCAATCAGAAACGCCGGTGTAAAAAAATTTACAGAGGAAATTTAAGTGATACCTGCGTGCTGGCGCGGCTACCGCCCCACCTAGCGGCACGCAGGGAACCAGCGAGCCTGGGCTGAGTCTTGTAGAATGTCGCGAAGAAAGCTTATGCGATCACGTGCTTCGTGAAATCTTGAGTGATCTTGCGTTTTCATGAAATTTTCGTGTCTACGGAAAGCACGCCTGATCAGATAAAAACAATTACTTCACTGTGTGATTGTGCATACTGCATCCGGCCACTTGATATTTGTAAGGATATTTTCAATAATCACGGTATCAAAAAACTGATCGTTTACTTTTCATAAGTTTACTAATTAACAGAAGGTTTTGAGTTTTGACATTTGGGTGTCTAGACTATTGTTCATGTATTAGTAAAATGTAGTAGACAATATAAAAAAATTGAACAAAGCATGTTTCGTTAGTCGTCGACGAGCTTTAAATTGAGTAGTTTTCATTGTTACGGTTACTCATAACTACAGTGTTCTATTTGATGATAATGTCATCGTTGTTGTCAGTGTGTTCACGTTGCCTATTGTATGTCACCATGTGGTATCCTGTGCCATTTTATTTTTGATCCATCTACATGTACTCAGCAGTCTGTAGCACACCCTTGACAAAGAGCGCATCGCTCGAAACGTGGGGAATATTTTAAATAATATTTTAGTACCGACGCTCGTCGTTTTAGTTTTACTATTCTATACTTACATAAATGTTGATGAATACAGAAGCGACGTGATTTTTTTTTTTTTTTTTNTTGAAGAATTACGCCATATGAGGAGTTTGTGATTCAAATTATGAACGCTCGGTCACTGTTTCTACATGTATGTATTCCTGGAGTAGATACTGTATTAGTCCCGTGCAATATCTGAATCTTGTGATTGACTCCTCATGCATAAGGTTCACACATTATATCACAAGAAGTATTAGTCATGCGTTCATGTGGCTCTATGCGATATCAACTTACAAAGAGGCATGGAAAGCAAAAACTGATAAAAAATGCTAAATTTTAAAGAGATCGTAGCGACTCTAATTATTGAAAATACCAACGTAAGAGTTATTCATTTTGAATATTGCAAGAATTTCTGGAATAAAATTGTCGGATTCAGTANTTCATACAAGCGGGAACGATACACCGCAACATAGCGGCATACACTCTGCATATGAACCAATGACGTCGCTAGCGTCGTTTCTCACCTAACTCATAGGTTAACGCGACACCTTTTGGCAAGGTAAGGTTGACTGTATGCGAGGCGATGTGGATATAGACCGATTTTAGATGGCAAAAAAGACTAATTAACTCGGGTGGCATTCTCCTTTAACTTGGACCGCGCGCGCGATAACCACAAAGTATTTCAACTGAGTCAGGTGAGTATGGGCAAAGGCTAGCCCGAGACTGAGCGAAGCACGTGACCTTTTGCGTGACACTTGCACAATAGCATGGGAAAATATCAAGTGAAATTCGTAAGATTCAGTGTGTCCCTTGGACTTTTGTTGGTCAACAGGCGTGATTTCACCTAACTTCCTCAAAATGGCGCCCGGTGAGAGAAACTCGAGCGAACCGCGAAGTTTTCATGGATATGTTCAAGTTATTTGTAGACAAAATTGTATCTAGAGTCAGGGTATGTGCTAATTATAACTCCATGTACAGATATGAATGTTTCAATTGATTTCATTTGCTGTATTTTGAAATGAGTAACTTTTCATGGGGATATGCGGCATTCAGGTCCAGATCGGGTCGAGTTCCAATTTCAGTCCGTTCACAGCTTCGCACACCATAGCAACTTTCTTCGTCCATTCACATTTATTCCATGATCCATCTACCATCCCTGAAATCGTGTTAATGTTTTAAGCGTAAAATTCACCATAAGAACTCCAGTAAGATTTCGCGTGTGTAGCAAAGACTCGGGGCAAAACAAGAACAATATGGCGGGTTTTTCCCTCCTTCCGGTGACGTCACATTAACTAACTGGAGACTCGCAAGTGAGCTATTAAGATTCGCTTACAAAAATTTTTACGTCAATGTTCGCGTCAGCAAACCCAACACGTCGGTTGATTCTTACCCGTAACACGTCGGTTGATTCTTACCCGTGATGATTCCAGATCAGTCTGGGCTGAGTCTCGTAGAATGTCACGAAGAAAGCTTATGCGATCACGTGCTTCGCGAAATCTTGAGTGACCTTGCGTTTTGATGAAAGTTTCGTGTCTACAGAAAGCACGCCTGATCAGATAAAAACAATTACTTCACTGTGTAATTGTGCATACTGCAGCCGGCCACTTGATATTTGTAAGGATATTTTCAATAATCACGGTATCAAAACCCTGATCTTTACTTTTCATAAGTTTACTAATTAACGGAAGGTTTTGAGATTTGACATTTGGGTGTCTAGACTATTGTTCATGTATTAGTAAAATGTAGTAGATAATATAAAAAAACTTGAACAAAAACATGTTTCGTTAGTCGTCGACAAGCTTTAAATTGAGTAGTTTTCATTGTTACGGTTACTCATAACTACCGCGTTCTATTGATGATAATGTCATCGTTGTTGTCATTGTGTTCACGTTGCCTATTGTATGTCACTATGTGGTCTCCTGTGCCATTTCATTTTATATCCATCTACATGTACTCAGCAGTCTGTAGCACACCCTTGACAAAGAGCGCATCACTCGAAACGTGGGGAATATTTTAAGTAATATTTTAGTACCGACGCTCGTCGTTTTAGTTTTACTAGTTTTACTATTTTATACTTACATAAATGTTGATGAATACAGAAGCGACGTGAATGTTTTGAAGAATGACGCCATATGAGGAGTTTGTGATTCAAATTATGAACGCTGGGTCACTGTTTCTACATGTATGTATGCCTGGAGTAGATACTGTATTAGTCCCGTGCAATAACTGAATCTTGTGATTGACTCGTCATGCATAAGGTTCACACACTATGTCACAAGAAGTATTAGTCATGCGTTCATTTGGCTCTATGCGATATCAACTTACAAAGAGGCATGGAAAGCAAAAACTGATAAAAATGCTAAATTTTAAAGAGATCGTGGTGACTCTAATTATTGAAGATACCAACGTAAGAGTTATTCATTTTGAATATTGCAAGAATTTCTGGAATAAAATTGTTGGATTCAGTATTAAATACTGAATCCGACAATTTTATTCAAAATTTTTTGAAACAAACCTAATTTAAAGTAAACGTTCATCCCTAACCGTTTTCAAACTCTCCGCCCTTAATAAATATAAATGCGCGTATGCGCTCAAAGGAGTTAGTCAGGCAGCTACCTGAAATCGAAATGAAATCAAAGGTCAAAGGTCACATTTTCCATATTAGGGAAATGTGCTACGTATATGTCTTGCCACACCAAATAATGATACGTGCTTTGCCGTGTGGGAGAAAAATCGACGAAATGAAGAGCAGTTGACAGATCTCTTTTTCGAAATTTGAAGCTAAAGGAAAAATGCTTCGACATCAACGGAAATTCAAATTTTCTACGAACAAACCATAAAAATATTTGATGAACAGTTTGACTTGTGTTTCAGTGGAATTTAACCACTTTGAATAATGGAAATTAGTGTTTTTTCCACCCCGCTTTAATGCACTGAAGAGGAGGCATCTTCAAAATTTGACGATGCCAGGAGATACACGGGAGCAATAGTCAGAATCAACTGATGCCCGTTATTCAGTGGAGAAAACTAGTTCTCAAAAAGCGGGCACTGTATATCCGACTATTACCGGCCCAGATCGTCCGTTGGGCTAAATTAGCCTCGGCTTAGGGCCTGGATTGGGGTGGAAAGAACATTGTGGTGAACGGGGAGGGGGGAGGGTTGATGACTCCGGTGGGAATTATTGTGGCTAGTAGGAGGAGTAGGTCGAAATATTTAGCGAGCAGGTGAAATTGTCGGGCCTCTACATTTTATATTGTGGAGGCCTCGAGTATTCGTCACTGGGTAGGTCCATAATTCCCTTCTTGCATAAGTGTGAAACCAGACCTGATTATGTCTGTAGACATATGAATTTAACTTAGAAAAGAGCTAACAGAGTGTCACAATACAAATACAATCATGCTCCAGGTATGAAGAAGGTTACCAGGAAATAGTCTTCTAGGAATTGGCGGTGTTTTTCCTAGTTCAGAAAGCCCAGCATGCAGTTTTGCAACGCACTGAAGTTGTAAAATCACATTAGATTCTAAATGACGGAAACAACGAAGGATTTATTTAATCTTTACAAAAACAGATCTCAGCTTTCAAATGATCCAAAAAACAAGCACAACGTACAACATATGCGCTGTGTACGAAAGGCGGTTTGTGTTTTTAGCCAAAATTTTAAATTTCTTTGTTGTACACACAACTCGTTGACAGTTTGCTATCTGTATGCTCTGCAAAACAAGCAAACAAACTTTGGATTGCTGGAACGAAAGAGCACCATAAGTTCCGTGTGAATCCGTTTTCTGGTACTTCATATTTAGGAATATTTTTGTGTACATGTCGACATATATCCTGTAAAAGATACCCTTCTAAAACCGCATTGAGTTGGTGAGTCACTGCAGAATAGATATTAGAGCAAACTAGTCGTGTAGGACAAAACATGATTTCTTTTCAAGTTTGTAACCGAGATTGTACATTTCCGTTTCAGCCTCTGTGGCCTTCATGCGGTTTCCTGCAGCAGTCGTCTTAGGATGCATATGGGTTTCCTTATCCTTGTACAACTTCGTGGCTTGAAATAGAGGCTGTCTATAAATTCATTTGTCAGACTCCGAATATGATGGGTGCTTAGAGCCCGGATGTAAAGTCTTTCAAATGAAATAAATTACAGAACGTAGATGGTGGTTGTTCCATTCTTGTTAATGTTCTTAGCCAAACTTTGGATTTCTGTGTCTGACCAGTGGTCCCGATGGCTCAGTGACTAGAACGTCTGCACGGTTAGCAGAAGGTCCTGGGCTCGAGTCCCGGTCGGGAGCAGAAATATTTTCGGACTTATATACATTAGGTCACGTGATGTGATCAAAAAGACGGCGGACTGAACGGGACAAACTACTTGCAACATATTCCACGCCTCACTGAAAAAGATATTTACATACACAATGGAGATCATGGTGCAAGATGCCCACTACTAAGTCCGATTGGATTTCTGTGTCTGACCAGTGGTCCCGATGGCTCAGTGGCTAGAGCGTCTGCACGGTTAGCAGAAAGTCCTGGGTTCGAGTCCCTGTCGGGGGCCGAAAACTTTTCGGACTTATATACATTAGGTCGCGTGATGTGATAAAAAGATGGCGGATTGAACGGTATAAACTACTTGCAAGATAAAGTTGTTATACATGTACACATCATAAAGCTTCAAAGTTCTGGATTTATGCTTTAGGGACCTCGGTCATTTTTGTTAGGGAAGGCGAGGTGCAGTTCTTTTAAATCTGACTTTACTAGCATGCACCAAAACTATTTCCTTGCCAGCGGTTATATTACCAGACGAGTACTGAGACATAATCCTGAAGTTACGGGGTATGGAGGAAGGGGCAAGCATTCTCTTAAAGTTGTCTTTATGGCTTTGAAAACATGATCTAGATTTCTCTGGAAATCCGTGCATTGTGTGCATTTTAAAATGCGTGCAGACGATACGTGTAACATTTGAAAACAAGAGCCTTACCATACTACGCACACCATGCACAGATTTCAAGAGAAAATTAGACCAGCTTTTTATATTCAGAAAGACAGCTTCAACACTTAAACCCCTTCAAAACATCTGAACCTTAGGGAGTAGTAATGTCTCGCGATTTCCAGAATATATAATATAGCTTGTGAGAACAATATGGTTAGGTGCATGTTAACCAAAAAGCGCCAGACGTGCACCTGATGCTCAGGTATCAAATTTGCGAAGACTACACGATGAGGGCATTAAAGGTGTGTTTGCATGTTCCTAACTGTGCTAATGTACACGCACAGCAGAAACTAAACGACAATGCTATTTGAGCATCATCTACGCAAAACAAAGTGCAGTGGTATTCACTGACAACTTGTCAATGTGAAAACAAAAAAATCTGCAAGTAGGTGACATTAGACTAATGACGTGCCTAGGGGGCTCACATATCCCGCATCATGCAGTGTTATTCCCCAACACCACGTTACGATACTTACTGCATACGGTTGTGTGATTTACGGCGGATCATCTTCGACACAAAACTCGTTCTTAAAAACATTTGGCAATTTTCGACCTACTTCATAATCGTTGCTATATGTTGTGTTTCTAACTAAATTGGCCAAGCAATCACAGAGATAAGAAATTAGCGTGCAAGTTCCACTTTAAGGCATATTTGTGCGTTAATTCAAAATGATCTAGCAGTTAAGCACTTCCATTCTTCTTTTGGACAACCATTGGCCAATGTCGGCAAGTGACTCACATCTGGTTGCCTCTCGATGACAGCTTTCGGCTTACAGACCAATTAGATGGCTTGGCCGGTTACCGTGTAAAAGTTATACTGAATTAAGAACAATGAAATTTTGTTCGTATGCCGACCGGTTTCAGTAACGTAAAAATGCAGTTTAGTGGTACCATGGGCGTTGCAGCAATGAAATAAGTGGGGGGGTCTATAACCCCCAGCCCCCTGTGGTGCACCACCCATAGACCATGAGCGGTGCAGTCCTGAAAAAATGGGGGCTACAGCTCCCCATCCTCCTATGGTACGCCGCCCATGAGTGGTACCTCCATTGATTGAACCAGCTTGTTGCTGAGATGGAGTAATTAAAACAATGTTGATAGAACCGAACAATTTACACTTTGTGTGGCCCGTCCAAGAAGTTGTTTAATTTGGAGACAAAGTTATGACGTGTCGTTTTACACAATGCAGCAGCTTGCCTAGTGAGATTCTTGCGCCTACGGAAATCAACCCAAATATTGGTCTGAAATGAGTGGCGACCATGGACAAAACTACCCTGACTCAGCTTCTGAAGTAAAATATTTCCGGACATAGTCCCGCGTTCTGTCCGACAAGCTAACTTTTGACTTGCCGCTACAAAATTGGTCTCAACTTGTTCCTTACTCAGATGGGAGGTGGTATGTGGGCAGGCAAAGAATGAAGAATTCGTTGTTCCTTGAGACCGTGCGCGGCGCATAAAATGACGTGCCATGAGAAGTCAACAGTCTTGTAGCAATAACAAGCTGCGCTGTCGGAGCCCTGGAATCATCTTTAATTTTATCAAAGAACAATTTCAGACCAGTTTCCTACTTGTAAGTGGTTTAAGTCAAAATTTGGTGTCAGGTTCACAGCCCCTTTTAACAAACTAAAATAATTTCATATCCTGTATATATTTTCACAGTACGTATAAGTGATTGGCAACAAACATGAAACATGTTAAGCAGTAAATAAAATGAATAAAAGATAAGAGAAATAAACTGGTGATGCATGTTTTAGATAAAGTCGTTTGTAAACACGATAGCACCAAAAGATTAGACACCTATTTTGTGGCGATTCCTTACAAATTACATATACGTAACAAATACTCATTCTGACACAACCGATTTTGATGCTTTGTGACACTGGTCAAAGCTTATAACATCAAGAAATCTACTCCATTCAACAATAACCTCAAAATTGCGTTTTTCGGGAGCAAAAACGATAATGTTCCTGTAAACCCCATTTAATATTTAAAGCTTATTCACTGGTAAAAGTGCCAGCCTTATTTCACCGAATGTATGAGCTGCAGACAACAGTGATTTGTTGTAAATTTCAAACATAACAGAGTTGGTCGTTTTATGGCTCTGGACAAAGCTAATGAGTTCAAAACCTCTACCTCATCCAAAAATAATCCTAAAAGTGCGTTTTTAACCGTAAAACTTATTATACCCTGATATATAAATACTTAGTTTACTAGACCGTTGCGCTTTAGCCAAGTATCATTGATACACTACTGTTATAAATATTCGACAAAATGCTACTCGTTGCGTCATACGGTCAACGTCTCACACTTCTTATCATTTATTTAAACAATTGGTTGGTTTAGTCAAGAGGACGACACCCTCTATTCCGGTCAAAGACGGTCGTCTGCGTCATTAAGACTCTACAAGAAACCTGGAGTTACTTCAAGTACCGGAACTACACGCTTGATGGGAACGGTAACAAGGCGTTTGAAAAAAGTCAATATTGAATCGTCTCGGTCAAGCGCACGCGCATTTCCTTAAAGTGTGTGACGTTCAATCGCGCGGTGGCGTTGCAACTGCATAAAAGGTAGATTGACTAAGACGTTCACATAATAGTTTGATTAAAATTGGACCAGCTCGACTTGTGGAATATATCAATAGATTCATCCGTTGGTAAGTAAATAATTTTAAAATTATGTAGGACCTTGAAAAATTTCCGAGTTTGGCTGATTTTGAAACATCATATATCAGAAGTGGCTTATTAAATTTACCATAAACTTTCAGATACACGATTCTCCAAAACGCATTTAAGAATTGTTTAAATTGGTCGACGTTTGCATGAGGCAGTACCAAAATTGATGCTTTTATAATATTCATGAAAAAATCAAAAGTTGCAACGGAATGCTACTTTAGAAAACTGTTGAAAATTTATATTAACGAAACTTGGTTGTGTAATTGATACCAAGTGACGTTCTTTTTTCTGATTTTTTTCTAACATGGTTACGTGAGCAAATTAATGGCAGATTGGTAAAAAATCAAAATACATATCCATCTTTGTGTGTGATAACGTTAACAATAAATAATGGTCGACGGTAATTCTTAGCTGCCGCTATAGACCATGCCCTGGTGTCTTCCTTTCAAATTGGTAACAATTCAGTGTCTAAATTTCCCCTGACGCCAACACCGTGTTGACGACTGAAACCTCATGTAACTCACAGTGGTGACCTGGGCCCAGATACATAAAAATTATACGCCGTTAAGCAACAATGACGTCGTATTATCACGCGTCACGTTGTTATTCTTGAACAATGCACCTGACTCATGCAACAATCAAACTTATCCAGCGGATAACTTTTGAAGCTTTGTGCTACTCGGCCCTGGTCTGCGCGGCGATATTTCGTGGAGACTTGTGTGGTGTCATTTTTCTAGCAGAGAACTTGCTCTTCGGAATGCAATCCTGGACTTCATGAAAGCAATTGTAAGCTGGGTGGCGCTGTTTGTTGTCTGACGCAACAAACAATGATTCAACAAAAGGGAAATGTGATACATGTGCAATTGTGTGATGTCATTATTTACGTCATCAGACTTATTCTTATGCAAGCGGTTCCGGAGTTGTTATCGATTTTTAATCGCAGTTTTCACTAAAATGATCAAAAAGGGTTGATCATAGGAGTGTAAACTGCCCAGCCTTAACCTAAGTACCTCCCTGGTCTTTAAGGAAGTTTAAACAGATTAACTTTATTTCTTATAGACTTAGTATGCCGTAATTTCCACAGTTTATAGTATATTAATAAAGTATTAATTTTTGTGATCAATATGTGTACAGATGGGCTTCTCCGGATTAAATGCGTAACATTTCCGATATTAAACATAATTTAAATTCATATTTGACGTGGGCTTTCGAGTGCTTGAAATGGTACAACTTGTAAATTAATTAAGACAATTAAGAAAATATTTGATAACCTAATCAAGTAAATTTATTTAGAAACAATCTGTAAAGTCAACATTTCAATGATAAATTAATTATCTTTGAAGCAGTGTCACATGTCGTGGGACACGTTATCATATTCAGCAGGGGTTTTGTTAAATTAAGTATTTGGGGTAGGCCAGATTTGGCGGAAAATTTAAAGCAGGCATTACCATTAGGTTTAAAATCTGGTTTGGTTGTAATAGGGAACATATTGGAAATGAGAAAAAATCATTAGTTCGGCTATAGATACACTTCCTTCAAAATGGCGCCAACTATACTTGTGCTGTATATCTCCGTAGCAACTGGGAAATTTGCACCGATTTTAGGTTGCGCTCATACAAAACAGAATTTCAAAAAAAAATCTAGTCAGGCGATAATAGTTTTAAAGTCCATTTTTAGAATCTGAAGAAAATTTTCTTTCAGAACAATAGATTGGCTTTTGTCAAGCATTGGCAGGAAAACGGTGGTTTGGGGCTGCATGAAACTGACAATTTTCCTTTTTTCGCAACCTCTTTCGGAGGAAAAGTTTCTGTTGTCAAGCAGAGCGGTTTTGATGTGAAACCACTCAAAACTTTCGATGCTGTTAGAGAGTTTTCGCCAGTCAGGCATGAAATTCTTTGACGTGTGCACTGCCAGGCAAAACCCAGTACAGTGCCTGCTAAGAAACTAGGTCTATTTAACGTTTTAGTTTCGTAGATGCATGCATTTCGCGAAAGAAACTAGCGTGATCACATGGCTCGCTTTTAATACATGACGATATCTCGCGAAGTCTTGCAGGATCTTACATTTTCTTGAGGTATTTCGTCTACAGAATGCACGCGTGGCTTCTTAGAAAAGTGTCGTGCCTTAGCTAATGCGAGACAGACATTCAAACGAAAACTCAGACACGCGTAGCAATCCCTACCTGCAGGATGTTTTCGGACCTTTCAGCGATATTTTACTCTGAACTCTACAATAACACGCCGAAACAACTTTATGCATGATATGACGCACCTTAATAGGATCTGTGCCACAAAAAAGTAGATTTTGGGCGATTAATAAACGCAATCTTTAAATGTCAAAGCAAAAAACTAATCTCATGAAACAATTGGAATGACTGTAGCGAAGGAAATAAACAAACAGGATAGCATCAACACTAAACTTAAACTAATTTACAATACGTGTAAATAAGTGGAATTTCCCCCGCAAAACTGAGACTTTCAAACATCCTCCGCGTCTGTAAGATAACTTAAGTGCACGTCTCCGTCGGCGAACTGCGACTGTACTACGCAAAATTTCTAACAGTTTCGACGCCAACAATTATATACACTTGTTTTTCTGATATATCTCTATTGTACAAACTCGGAAACTTTGACATTCTTGGGCAAATATTGTCACAAACACTGACATTTACACATCCTTGAAGCGAGCAGTGATTTCACAAGCCAGGTTATACTTAATGAGGCTCTTGATAGACAGTAATCAGTGATTAATGTTGTGAACTATAGTAAGGCAGGCACATTTGCAAGAAAGCGCCAGTGTAACCGGCAGTGAGACTGAGATTATCCTTTTGGATTTGAAATGTAAAATAATATTACCTTTATAGTTTCAGAGAAACAGTGAATTTTACAAGCGCCGTAGCAAAATATTTCATTAAAAACTCTAGAATCTACTCCTTGCTCTGTGGTCGTGTAGCAGAATTCTTTTTTGTAATTGTGCTTTTGAAGTTTGCTAAATTTATCGTAATTTTGTGGTTTTGTATTTTCAGAGTAGTTGGAAATGGACATCACGCGAACATTCATCGTCTGCTGTGTAGGAATTATTGGACTGGCAAAATGCGCCTCCATTAGGTAAGTTACTTTTTGCTACTTTATACTTTCGTGAGTGTATTACAGGGAAACTCCGCTATTGTTGCGGCATGTGCAACTTGGTTGGAAAGTGGACAAAGAAAAGGTGGCGCCTACGTAGATATCTTCAGTTGATAAAGTCATCCTTTCGCAGAGTTGTATAGCAGTAACGTTTACAGATAGTAGCAATTTCAGTAAACCTGGCCGTAAGTCTCAAAGAGTACAGTTTCGTAGGGAATTTAATTTTGTGTCGCACCTCGTCTGCACTTTTGATGCGAGTACACTACTGGACATACGTCTCATGTTTTAGTACTGCGCACATGACGAATGTCAGACTAACTGGTGAACATGAAGAAGCCTACGTCCGATGTTCAGTCTTTCCTTTCAAAATGGAAAGCACGCAAGTTATTGAGCTTCTTGTCAACTTGAGCCCACATAATTGAAGTAATACTTACTAAATTGTACCTCAATACATCAAAATCCTAATGACGACGACAGTAAGCTGCAAAAGCAAAAGGTCGTCAAGAATTGTTTGTCATATCATCTGACTATTAAATTACAGGGACTGCATAATAATTGATAAGGTTAATTTCAACTATGAAAAAGTGCACGAGCTTTGCTACTCGGTATCTGTTATAACCGTCGTGATTGAAACACGCAACCAGTGCCTTTAGCCTATTTGCATTTATTTGCCAAACCTGATCACTCACGCATGCCTTTGATCCGTTTAGTCTCCCACTAAAATAAGAGATTCAGACAGCACAGAAACATTCATTTTTAAAGAGACATTGTTCGCTTTTTATGACAAAATATAATTGACGGAAGTACATGTAGCTGTTAAAGCGGCTATAAACCGAGTTCCATCAAACAAGCGAACTTTCAAACTACTTTTCGTTTTATAATTGACCACAATTTGGTCCTTATTCAGAGGAGAAGGGAGTTGTGAATTCGTAAAGAACTGAAGTTCGTTATTCCGCGAGAACATGCTCGACGCATAAAATAACTCGCCATGACAAACCAACTTCTAAAGCCATCTTGTAAAGCTTGATCTCAAGTACTAGCGAAATGCCAGTTCATTCAAAATCCTGAAATCATCTTCAACTTGCCCGATAACAGAAAGTGTTCTAAACCAAAAGTTGTTTTGTGTTGGAAGTCGAGTTTTAGCAGCGTTAACTCAAGCAAATGGCTTTTGTTGTCACTTATCTGAGAGTGGCACAAACCAGGCAGCTTTCGAAAGTGTTGTTTTTTAAAACAGACACCAACTATGAACCCGCTTACAATGAAAAACCTATTATATAAGGGGCGAATCGCTAAAATTAATGTTTAATTGTCCCTTAGTTAGATTAGAAGTGAAGTCATTCCTAACCTTTGGACGAGGTACCTGCCTGTTGCAATAGAAATAAAACGACAAAACATCTCACGAGAATATTACCATTTCTGAACTTCTGTCATAGACTATACGCTGACTAATAAATGGTTCTACAGAAGACTATGGTGCTCATAACTGGTGAGAATCATAGAACGTCAAGGCCACAGGTGTAGCTGTGTTAATGTAACATTATTTTTAAACGGAATTGAGCTCATGAATCAGCAGTGACTTAGCATGTGATGAAATGCCAAGAACTGTACGATGACACTTGGGTTGCCTCAAAATCCAACTGCTGTCTGCTGGTTTAGTAATTGGCCCAAATAATGATGAGAAGCAAGATACTGACAACATTAGTTGTAAGAATCACAATTCTTGTCCGATTTTCAAACTTCAAGCAGCAAACCACGTGTACTTTTCACAAACTATTCAAATATGCTATTTAAAACTTTCCAAAACCAAAAATTAAAAAATAAATTCATCGCCCCCAGCGTGTTTATGATGGGTCTAATTATCTAAAGAACGATAATATAAGCAGCCTGAGGCAACTGCGTGGTGAAATCTTTGATCTTTGCTGCAGAATTTGAGGCTCACAAACCGGTCGAGTTGGTGTTAACGTAGAAACGGAGGTTCAGGGATAAGGAGTCATAGACTAGGTATTTTCAGCATGTCTATAGTCAATTCTGTGTTGCGTTGTCTCCGTGAGCCTAAAAACGGCGTTTGAACTGGCTGTGACTTGTTCATGGATACGTTGTTTTAGTCTGATGAACGTAATATTCACCACCCTCCAAACGACAACATTCCATGCGCCGAAAATGGCGCTGTGTGTAATGCAGAACCAGTGCCTCTATTTCAAACTCGGAAATTCTCACTGTGTTTTCCGGTTAGCTAGAGTAAAAACTCACAAAATTGAAGACGTCCCTAGTGTGACCGTAGAGTACTGAACTCCAACTTCCTCCGGTAGAAACAATATTCCGAACTAAAGCAGTTTTTTCTGATTTCTCGCCAATAGAAACACGTGGTATGACACCGTTGTAAAAAGAGCAACTTTTAAACTCGAATCGTTACGTTACATCTTCATTTTTAAGACGTCTAGGCTTTGGTGATAATTATTTTTTTTGTAGTGTGTGAAAATAATTTACAAAATATTTTTTGATAAAAGATATTTAAAGTTTGTCATATATTACACCAGAAGATATCTTTATAAAACATACACTGTTGTTATCAGTGACATTTGGTACTTTAAATTTGATCAAATATTGGCATAATTACTCAGCCCATCTGAACCAGATCACATCTGTGCGGTTTACACGATTTCCGATCGAAACATTAATTCTGTAATCACAGTCAAGGACCGTTAAAATCGTCAAGTGCCTATTGGCTTGGTCAAGCTTCTGGGAATTTGCTTACTCGGTTATACATAGCTGATAAAAGAATACTTATGACAGTTTTGAAACAATAGAACATTTCTCGTAGATTAATTACCGGCAGGTTATCTGGTTAATCTGGGATTTCCGCGGGAAATATTATGATTAATAGATTTCTATGTGGTTGTTCAACGATAAAACTAGCGATCGTAACAAACAATTAAATCAATAACGTTACTCGATTTGATGATTTTTATGCGTTTGTATTCTTGTCTTATCACTTCTGCCGGGGTTTGTGTTTAGTGGTTTATCATATTATAAAGACATTGGAAAGTGGTTGGCTTTAACATCTGAGTCGATATCTTATAATTCTTTTTTTCTTTTTTCTTGCCAATTTAGAACACAGCACGAGCCTCACCAACCCAAAGACGAAAAATTCAATAATTCACGAAATGCTCTTGTTTAAATATTCATATACTTCGTAAACCATAGCCCTGTGTTTTTTTACACAATATTACGAATTCACGTTTGGTTTCAATTAGCATTGGCTGCCATTTACGTACACTCTCATAAAATAAAAAAAAATCATCACCCCATGTTCATTTCAGTTTCTTTCGAAAAAAGTGACGCCCTGAGGAAATAATCAATTGGAAAAAAAATTTGACTACACTGGTTTGTGTTCAAATTCACACTGCGTCGCTTTTGACTACGATGAACCGAAACGCACTTATGTAAAATCCGTCAATTTGATTTTATTTCAATATTTCAGCAGCTGCACAAATTAAAATCTGGCCAGATATCAACAAGGCAGACATCCTATGGCATCAAAATTGATTGTGTCTGAGAGTCTGTTTAACTATTATTCATTAAACTGATTTCGTAGAGTGAGTTATCTATCCTGTTTTGCAATTTCAGAAATATTAACGATGCTAACACAGACAAACTCACAGAGGACGGCAAGGGCTTTAAAGAAGAAAAAGAACATTTCACAGACACGGGAAAACCGTAAGTTGGCATCATTAAGCACCATGTTTTTCCCCTTTTTTCACAATTTTAAGGCGCACCTCTCATCTTTAAGCTGTTTGTTTTCGTACATTAGAGGTAATCTCTTTGCAAGTCATGTATTCTCCTATGGACAACCATCATCACCGCCGTCAACAGCAGCCACAATCAGCGAATTCTATTTCAAATACATCAGGTTATCAATGACGTGAGTGGCATTGTTTTCTGCCTGTTTGACGTTGTTCATTTAGTTTTACCTGTCACGAAACATTGCGTCAAGTTAACGACATCGAAAAGTCTGTTTAAGTGAATTTATGAAACGTAAACAACCCGTCTTTCGATGACAAGTTGTGCTGCTCAACGCATCACGTGATCTGCCATCACAATCCAGTTATAACTAACAGAAGTGTGCTGTTTGCCGGAGCGAACATAAGCAAAGACATCAAATATCCCTCGCTGTTCGCCGCCTAGTTCGTGGCAGATTTGTACATTTTGTTTGGTTATCTTAACATATGTGAAGACATGGTTACAATTAGCATCTTTACCCCAAAATATTAATGCTAATGAATGACAGTCATCGGTAATCATTTTAAAACATGCGTAAGTTTTATGGACACCACCTATTACACGTTGTCATTGTACTCATTGCAGAAAGACGTTTTCGCTTCCATTTTACATACTGCCATCTGGTGCTAGAAGTCGGGGTTTCGCCTCTCTTGGCCTCGCTGGCACTCGCGCAATTCCCATGTCATTCCGTGCCGGCAAACGCACTGCAGGGTAAGTGATAGTCGGTAGCAATTTGGCCATGTTTGGTAATATCACATCACGTTACAAAACAACAAATAATTGCTTTCGTTGAATAAGCATTGATAACTTTTGATACGTAATGTGTACAGTATGTACCAATAAAACCAATAAGTCCGTGTCATTTATTTCCGCTATTTCGTCCTTCGAGAAGCGCAGTTAAATTCACCAAGACCTCCTTTTTCCAGATTTCCTTACTACAGTCTTCCGTCCGGTCAGCGAGTTGGCATGACATCCCTTGGAATAGGGTCATCTGGATATCCGGGAAAAAGAACCACCAGGTATGGTTGCAACAAGTTTGTATCGGCAAATTATTTGATTATCTACATATAGTCGTTCTTGGGATGCATATCATCATCTTGGTTATTGTTTGTTAAAGTCCACTACGCGTAAAGCTAAGCATAATTCCTGGAGGAACGTCTGTCAGCAAAGAAGCGCTCTAACTTGAGGTCAATCCACTCCCACTCCCGAGAAAACAGACTGGAGGTGCCAATGGTGAAGCACTATCCTAATAGCGTGCAACTTTCTCGTAAAGTTCTGAAGTGACGTAATCCCGCGTGGAGTGTGAGCCATAGTAGTGTTGCAAGGCAAAGCCACACCATACTTTGTGAAGTTGACTTTAGCAATGGGAGTCCCTGGGACTAGACGTCATCTAAACATATAACGCTGCATGAGGCTGAGGTGTCATCATTTTATGCATGTACAGCCATTTACAAGCCAGTCTTCGACTAGTTTGCATCCTCAAAACATGGGCAGAAAGCAGGGTAGTATTCACCCCTAAACCAGGGAAGAACACGTTACGGTGCCTGTTGGCTGAATCTTCAAACCCTATAACATGGTTTCTTTATGGATACCGCTACACGTCATCTGTTGACTAGACTGGAAAGGACGATTTTCAAAGAACAATATGCCCCCTGCACTTTAATTCATTAAGCTTATTAATGCTTTCGACAATATTAAGCATGACGCTACCCGGTAGCACTGACCACCTGAAAGTGAATACTTAATTGTCTTACCAGGCGGAACACTAACATGCTCAGAAGCCAATTCATGGCAGTTTTAAAGCCTATATTCAACGGTAACACCTGTAAATTTGGTTCCTACAGTATGTTAAGACCATCGCTCTGGGCCCACTAGTGCCATAAATTGCCAAATATGTAACGAACTGTAATTTAAGGCGCATTGGCTTGCTTTTGTCTACATCGCCGCGAGAATCACCCTTTAATTCAAATAACGGCGAATAGCACCCGCACACGCAATGGTGTTCTATTCAGACCACTATTCAATATACAACCTTTTGTTGTGTGTGCTGGGATTTCGCGCTGACTCAAAATGACACGAAAAGGCATCTTCACTTATCATTTGACAGGCTTACATTTGCCTGATTGAACTCTCGTTTTCTTATTTTACTAAGGCTTTGCTAGGACTATTTTGTTAGCCCAATACATCTAAAATAACAAAATTCCGTTAAAGTTAGGCTTTAAAAATGGCCAATACTATTTACAAAACAAACTGTACTGTTTGCCAATGTCATGTATGTTCGTGTTGGACATGGCTAGAATTCAAAGCTGTCCGGAATTCTGTCACTATGCTAGTGTAAAACAGTTTCAAATTGGAACAGTTGACCATGTCACTAACGTGTTTTCCATCATTGTATTTAATTTCCAGTGACATTCTCTCGCCAGTCAAGCGCGTGGCCTCGTTTCTGCCGTCATACGTCATACCGTCAGAAACTAGCCGTAGACAACGCCTTGCTTCCCTTGGAATTGGCTCAGGAATGTTTAGAAATAATCGAAACAAGTAAGTCATCTGCGTACATGGTAGTGTGGGAGGCCCGTGTTATTTCTCCTACCGAATTGACCTCGGTCAGTATTACGATTACACCATGTCCTGA
>NMRA01000112.1:454498-488108 GCA_002633005.1 Phoronis australis | reverse complement strand
ATTGGCACACAACAACAGTGATACGTCGTGCGTAGACAGACAGTGCGAAAGACGTGCGGTTGTACTCGAACACTTTATTGAGGACTCATTGCTAACTACTGTGAAATGTTTATGGCAACGCTCAAGACCATGTGCATATGTGTCACATTTCAGAGAATTAATTGGCAAAAGTTGCATAATAAACCCATTCTAACAAACAGAAAGCTTCCATTTGTGCCAGATAGTCCCAATACAAACCTATGGACAGACTCGGCAGTGATCGGGTCCGCTTCCGGACGTGACGTGATTCCGAAGATAGCCGAAGTTGAAAATTTTGTGTTCTCGAAATTTTGTGGGGAAGTGGGAGCGTGCTTTACACGAATAATAGAAGAATATAGGACATGGAATAAAAAGAAATGTGGTTTATAAGCAATCTTTATTAACAGTCAGCACATGTGTATACATATTTAATTAACTACAAATAAATAGCTGTGAATCGACCTCTTTAATCAAAAACCGTAATCCACGTTCATTGTCAAAAGTAAAGCTAACGAAGAAGACACACGCGCGAGCAGTTGCTTTTCTATTTATGGAGATGAGCTATATTAGTCCAAAATCAGGCTTGAACAGCATAACACATTAAGGCGTTCCGTAGGCCTACATGTAGTTTCTGATAACAAAAGCAAAATTTATGGGCCACGGAAAGGGCAAAAAATAGAAAATCAAACCTAATTAGTAAACATCAAACATAATTCGTACAAATCAAACTTAATTTATAAAAATCAATCTTGTTTAGGAAATCAAACCTAATTTGTAAAAATCAATCGTGTTTGAAAATTCAAATAACTCGTAAAGTTAAAGCTGCCGGTGGAAACAGGGACTAGCTAAATGTGCAGAAAGGGCAAAATTATGGGCCGCGGAAAGAGAACAAAATAGTTAATAGAAACTATTTTCCCTTTCCGTGGCCCATAAAATATGCGAATGAAAAGCGACTGTTTCGCGATTGTTGTTGGGAGATAACTAGCCTGTCCTAGCGAAATGCTGGCCACTGACGTGATCGGTCGGCAAGGATTCAGTGTTGAATTATATATTCAGTGTTTTGGCTCCATAAGTAAGGATTTTTCGCCTCGAATGTAAGCTGTTGTCTTGCGGCCTTGACCCTGACCTCGCCTTGTTACCCCAACCGGTGGAATTAAAGTGAAACAACCGGTGGGAAAAGTATTTTAGATCAACCAGAAATGGACTCGATCTCACTACCTTAGCAGTCACAGTTCTACGCTTCGAAGGCAGAACTAATCCCCACTCGGTTTGTAACCCGGGTAGAGTTCAGTCATGTTAGGGCCTAAGCAGGATCTCGCTAAAAAGCAAGACTTGTACCGGTATTTTAAATGAGAACACGTGATTTTTACTAAATTTTTGTAGTTGCTACGAAAGGTAGCACTGTCAATTGTTGTTTAACATGGCTTCTCATTGTAATGAAACCGGCGTCATAACAATCAATCATTCACACTGGTTGAAATCTGGGAAACACCCTTCAGTTCACAGTTACCGATCGAGTATGGCGACCATCTTTGACTTGAATAGTTGCATTTTATTAAAACGGGCAGTGATCGAAGTAAACAAAATCGAGAGAAGCCCGATCCAATGGCTTAAGCTCAGACACGTACCGTCAGCACAGTGCTTAAAGGCGTTTGCAAGTGGTGACAATGTGATCGGTATACTTCCGACTGACCAAGGCATGCGCATTGATGCCCACACACGGAATTCCGTGTGTCGTTCATCATGTTTACACAGGGCCACTTTTCAGTATAGGTGGCGCTGTGTCAGGGAGTAGTCGCAAAACAGCTACTGAACTTTACCCTGGCGATTTTTAAATGCTCGGTTACTGACACTGTTTTAAGCGGCAATTAAAGATTGAACTTTTTTTAAAAAGCGCACGGTGTATTTGCATGTAACTGATAAAGTCACCGGTCTCGATTTCAGGGAATGACGGGCACTCACCTGACAATGGGAATTGCAATAGAATCACTACTACACAACGAACTTAGTTGTTTGAAATCTCTCTTAGATAGATTGAAAAAATTCAAGAATAATACAAACGTTTTTCGGTCCTAAAAGCAATTGTGCCCTTATGAGGGTCCTTGGCGCTACTATGAGGTCCGTCTGAAAATTAGTTAGAGGATGTCGCCCTGTTTTCAATAAAACAAAGAATACAGTCAAGTAATTTGACAGAACACACATTGGTCACCAAAATAGAGAAACAGTCACTGGGTTGTAAGACACTTTAATGATTCATCAAAAATTGTCGAGTTCTACCCTCTCCCAAACACAAACATACAATCATACTTAGTTTCCTAAAGATTTTTTTACAAGCAGACTCAATAATAAGCTGCAATGTAGGGATAAAACATTTTAGTTAGATCCGACCCCAAAAGCTGGTTGCAGACCGATTCCCGATAGGAGCATACATTTCACTTTCACAAAGATCCACAGGGATTTGGTAAATACATTGTCACAAACCGGAACAGGAATACTACCAGGGAATTGCCAGACATAGGTCCATGGGGGATATTGAGTAAACGACCTTAAATGAATGACAAAAATTGGAGTATATGCGGGGGCGTAATTTCAGACACGGGGGCGTAATTTAGGAAACTATGTGATTAAAAACATCTTCCATACTGTGTTAATACAGTTAGTCACCATCGCAATCCCGAAATAAAACATCTTGTAAAACATCAAAATAAATTACATACGAATTTTACAACAATCCATCAAATTTTCAGAACAGTTGCCGAAACTACGCCCAGCCATGGGAGTACTCTTGGATGGACCTGTTTTCGGATTTTCCTGTGTTAGGTCTCAACGAATTCTACCAAAAACCGACGCCTTCAAGCTTTTCTCAAGAAAATCCAAATTGTGTAAGTTACTACAATTGCGACACACGAGTTTCACTTGTTGCGTCGGCATCCACTTCTGTTTGTTCTTCATGGAACACTCGCGGACCCTGGCGCCTGGCTACGATTACTAGTGGAACAAAGAACAAACTGAGACACACTGCGTATCCCAATAACACAAAAAGAAACACTTTGTAGCCGATCGCTTCAAATAAAAACCCAGTTAGACGCTGGTATATGAAGCCACCAGAGAAAGCACCCATCATGACGATACATACGGCCATGCTTGTCATTTCCATGTAGTTATTTGCCCAAGCCATCCCGGAGGGGAAGACTTGGGACTCAAACCAGGCAAAAGCTACAATAAAGACCCACAAAACTGTGTCGTTGGAGTTGCCAAAAAACACGAGTACCAGCGTTATTGCGAGTAAACACGTGCACTGAATGGACAACATGAATACAGGTTTGATCCATATAGAAAGGATGGTTCCGCTGAAACGACCCACGGTGAAACTTATCCAGAAAGCAGAATTCAAATTTGATGCTTCGTCAATGGAAAATCCCCTGTCACGTAAGTACGAAGATAAAAACTTTCCAATTGCTCTTTCGTTTCCGGTCACGTGAATGTAGAAAAGAAACAACAAAATTAACATCTGCACGCCGAAAAATGTGTTCCCTTGAGCGCACGCGCCTGGATTAAGCACTTTCAGAAATTGCATTTCCCCGCTGAATAGTTGAAAACCTTTAGGTGGTTTGACGAAATAAAAAATAAAGCTGATTATTCCAAAAATTAGAGGCATGCACGCAGCGATTAAATAAGCAACTTGTATTCGAGAATCCCCCATAACTATGACGTAAGAACAGTTTGAAGATCCGTTAGAATTGAATGGATATACGGTGGTTAAATCGCTGGTGCAGTTCCCAAGAGTTTCATTAGTTTCGTGACCAAGAAACGGTTTCGCAATCTGAGGCGCTATCATAGCACCAACGCCAAATCCAAAATGGAGAGACTGCATAGGGGGTGCTGACTTCGATCCCCATAATTTCATCACCATAGCATTACCACCTGCAAACCAAAACATTCATTTGAAATTTCCACTCTTAAGAAGTAGCAATGTTTAATAATTTATAGTTTTAAGAGGGACGTAACGATGATTTGATAACGAATACGTTCAAGCCATATGCAAAACACAAGGGAACACTCCAAGGAATTTCCAAATTGTTGTTTCAATATCACAATTTCGCAAATTGCAAATGCTAAAAAAATAAATAATTTCTTCTATCATTCGTATTAGTTTAGAGAAACTTCTTCCAGGTGGAAGTAAACTGAAAACGAAGTAGAAAAACGAATATGAAAATAAATAATCACTAGGTACAAAAAAAAGGAAATGACCACTGTTAGTGAAAACCGAAAATTGTGAATGCATGCATTTTTGCAGGTGAACCATTGTTTCACCAGCGCCACGTAATGAACTTCTATTATCCCATTGTCATTTCTTGTTTCTCTAACCTGCGTTAGTAATGGATTCTGACACGCCAGTGAAGAACATCATAGCGTCGACACCTTCCACAGAGGTGAACCATGGCATGAAGAGTGTGCCAGCAGCTGCCACGAACGCTGCGAGAGACAGCAACAAGTCAACGTGCTTGTTGAACCTACTGCACAGAAGGCCACCTATCGGCGCACCAACGACGGAGCCAATGCTTTTCAATGCAAGAGCTTGTGATATCTGGTCATAGTTCTGTTGCACCCTGTACATGAGATCTTTTAAAGTCGGTCCAACTATCTCCACATAGGTGCCCTGTTGATGCGATAATATCTGAGTACCATACAGGTCAACATAGATAGAGTAAAACTGAATGAACCTTTTCAAACTGCGTTGAACTTGGGTAATAACGTCTTGTGTACGATGGAAAGACGCTGCTCATGATCTACCCATGAATTGCGGCCAATAAACGACTAAACAACACCTAAAACCGCTATATGCCATCAATTTTCACCAACTTTCTCCACAGGCGAGTTTGGTTTTCCAAAGCAACGCCATGGCGTCCTTATTTTTTGTTTGAATTACAATTTGGACTTAGAGAATAAGTTTGAGTTCCCTTGACAGTCACCATACAACGTCAACTAATACTAACTAAGCAATTTAAGTACCCATGTATGAAGGAAATACGGTCTTTTCAAGGAGTTAGATGCAATGGGGCTATTCTGAAAATCTGCAATAACTAGAGGGCGTGCGTGTACTAGTGGTGATAGATTAACAGCCTCGATTTCGCGAGCCGTTTAAATACATGGTGAAATGGCTCGCAGCCGTGCCAACTGATTCTGAGATTACGTAGAAAGGGAGCTTCTATGAGAGGAAGTAAGCACGACCTCATACAAAGGTAAGGTTTGTGATTATTTTAACGATTATTCCATGATTATTCTACCGATGCCTGTTAATTGAGGCACTCGCCGATGTCGACTTCGCGGCAGTCAGTCGCCAGCCAGAGTCTCGTTAATCTTTGTATGTTGTGATATGTGATATGATACTTGACGTAGCAATCTGGATCTTTTCGTACATCAAAGCATTATTATTGTTTGGAATGATTTCTAAAAGTTTGTCAGTGACAGTTACATCGATCAATGCTGAATGTTTATGCTGTCAACTCGATACAGGTTAATGAGTTAAGATTACANTAGGAGGGGGGGATGGCCCCCTTACGCCCCTAAATCCGCCACTGAAAGCTGCATTTCCTCTTGTTTAGCTGGCTCAAATCTTAAACATCGAATTAGTCCATTTTCTGTCATAAGTTCGGTCTCATAACATTATAACATTATAGGGTTCCGTCACCGACAAGAGCTTGTTCATCAAACGCGCGACCCAAGAAAGCGTTAATTGAGGTTGGTCCACCCCAGAACGAACAACATATGCGCGCCTTACCCGTGACTTGCGTTGGTGATGGAAATAGAATCTTACGAAAGAAAAGTTTACTATTATGAAAAACGAGAAAAAATCCTCAAACTCTATTTTCGTTTTCTAATTAGCTGAACAGAGCGAACCACAGCTTCAGTGAGGTACCTGGATTAGGCTGGCGCAGATTTCACATTCAAGTAAAACTAATGTGACCACACGTGCCTCGTTTGTAATATAATTCAGTATCTCGCAGTCTTGCGTAATCTTGGGGTTTTTTGTGACTTTCTTGGGTTTACGGATGCAGCACGTGCACTGAAAACCGTCACTCAGGGGGCTAAAGGGGGGGTGTGTTCCATACAATTAAGTTTTCATAGAAGCTTAGCCAGATCGCCACGTGGTGGGCCAGTTTCGCTTTAGAGTGATTGGATGTCGCGGCCGAAGTGTTGAATACTTGGCGAAATTTTCACCATTTGTGTTCCACAAGCCAAGAATTCTTGCAGTAGGTTTCTGTTGAGAGACTACTGTTAGGGAACACGCCCATGAGAAAGACATTTCCAAAGAAACGACACTTTGTCACTTGGTGATGATGCCAATAGAAGGGAAGCATAAGCCTACTCTAGCTAAGAAATGCACATTGGTGCACAGAGACATTTTTAGTGTTTTGCCTAGAGAAGAAATTGCTTTCTTAAAACGATAGGGGAAACAGAAATCCGTTTAGGTCCCAAGTGACATTTTGCCTTTTGCTTTCGGCTTTACTACTCACTATGCTTATCCAGGCCATTACAAGAGAAGCTTGCTTTGCAATCTTGAAGATCATAATACGCTTCGACTCTCTTGCCACCTTGGCTTCACCATCCTCTAAATCGGACTTGGACTCCGTGGAGTGTTCGAGCGTTTTAGTACTACTGTCCATTTCTAAGACACAAAAATAAACAATAACTGAAACAATGCCTGCTTGTCTGCCATGGGGGAGCCAGCAATAAGTAAACATTGGGGGCAGACGACCGCTGCCAGCTAAAGTGAATAGAAATATTAACTGTGACATCTTGCCAGTGTTGGTTTGGGCTGGAAAGCAACCTAAATCATCATAAACGTACGTCACAGTGGCTGCACTTGATAGACTTCTCTGGTTTCGTCGGGTCAACCGGCTAAGACATCTGATAGCTGTATAAGTCGACAACCAATCGAATGTCTTAGGCGGATGAGCCGGCGAAGTCAAGTGCAGACAATGTCAAAATCGAATTTTTTTTCTCAAATAATGCCTAGCACTCGCCGCTGCGCGAATAGACAAAAGTCGACGTCCAAAAATACTACTGACTGGCAACCGACTGCAGCATTACGAAATTCGTGTGAACATGACCAAACACAACTACACAAGCAACTATGGATAAACAATAGTTGAAGTCTTTTCTCTTCTTATTAATAAGTCAAATTATCTAAATAAGAAAAAAAAACACGTGGAACGAAAGGAGAAGAACACTCGAATTACTTAACCTAGACTTTTTTAAAAGACCAAGTGAAGAATTATCTTGAACTTTTACAAGTTGAACAAGATCTTCCAGCCATGACGTCACACAACTGATAGAGAGCTTGATGTTTAACGAAATAAATGAATGGTAAAAAATTGTGGAACTTCTTTTAAGTTCCATCAAACTTGCCTAAAGTAGAAGTTTCCAAAGAAGCGATGATTCGAGAATTTACGACACTTCACGTAAAACCCATTCTTTAAGTGTTTGATTGGAAAATAGGTCTACTTGGATGAGTCAGAAAGCGCCACGCACGTCCAGCGTCGTCATGTATAAACCAGCGACCGCAGACCTATAGTACTCTTGTGCTACTAATTGCTTGCAAATGATGGCGTGGTATAATGATAATATAACTCGTCATAGCTTAGCCTGACTTTGGACAGACTGATAATGAGACAAATTATTTGATTAAGAAGTTAAAGTACGATACGTTACTAAAGCGAGGTGACCAAAGCTAAATTGCCGATTCATTAATCAGGTCATCATTGACTTTATACCAATCTTTCGTTTCAATAAAGTTGATATAAATGTTCAAAATGAAATCTCAGGACTTTGACTCAACAACCGACGACGACAGCAACGCTCGGACAACATCCGATCGGCAAGCCGATAGCAATGCCAAACCCGAGCACGGAATTGATGGTGTTTACACTGAAACTTATGACGTCGGGAGACGACAGCGAAGCCGGCACTGCTATGCAAAACGACTATGATGAGACGAGAGCAGTTGTTACTGCATCCGAATATTTCGGCTGTCAAAACGCTGATGACAATAACGGCGACGCTGGATCCAACGAAATCAATGCCGGTGGAGGCGAAGTTGCTATCCACAACTCCCTCACCCAGTCTCCCCACTTTGAAAAATGGAAGTTCCACCTGACCACATGATGGCCTTCGAGGATTTTTAAACGTTTTAAAAGATTTTTGTACCGTTTTAGCTCAAAACACATTTTCAAGTTTAAATGAAAATTCATATATGATTCATACGTGAAAAGACGTGAATTCCTGTATGGTTCCTCCGTCGTCCGTTGATAGTTGTTCAGATTCTGTACGATGGGCAATGAAAACGGAACTCACGATGGTGATGATGACGATGGTCATGCATGTCAAAACACTGAAGATGGATGCACAACTATGTAAATTTTAGTTCGATTTGAGGAATAATGCCACGTGTAGCGAGAAGTCAATCAGTACAGAACCGATATACAGTCACTAAATTTTAAATGAAATGGGTACGGTAAGTTGCAGCGTAAACTATAACATAAAAGTCATTCAGATAGCGCTTGCGACGTTCCAGGAAACGCCGGATACACGACACAGGAATCTATCAATAAAAATGGCATACTTCAGATAGCTCTTTAAAACACTGGTATACACATCCAAATTTTAAAGAATCCCTCAAAGGACCGATGAGCTGGAGCTCCGCGTCACAACGCCAACAGGCCTCAACAAGCTCTTAACCAGATACATGTTGTATGTGAATTTCATGTCGATCGGACAAAAAATAATACACGTAGCACAATATAATAGACCAACACAATTAAGTTCTTTTAAGGAATCTAGGAGTAAGAGATTATTCAAACATGACCATCAAAGCACTATCTTGCGTGCAATTTAAAGTAAAAGAGCCAAAAGGAAATTTCACTGAAATCAATAAAAGGTCAGTTATTAGACCGGTAAATCTCGTCCTCAGAACGGTAAGTTGGAGCCAGAAACAGATGGCAGAGTGCATATAGCGTTTGACAAGTTCTTTGCATATGCCATATTTCAGAAAAGTTCCTCAAGAGACTCCAAAGAAAGCGAAAAATACAAAATGACCTTGCATCCCGTAGGAACTAAAAACAATAGGCTTCGAAGTATTAAGGAAACACATGTTGTACAATGAGGAATTACGCAATAAAATAACAGTCTTTCGTCCAATAAATCTCGAATATCTCAAGAACATCTCAAGAACGGTAAGTCATGGCGAAAAGCGGATAGCGCACGTGATATAGTGCTTAATGACGAGATTTCACCACATACCGAATTTCAGAAAGATCCATGAAGGGGCGCCGGATATACGTCACGATAAATCAATAAATATAGGAGACGTAACGGGGAAGTCTCAAATGACTCGAGAACTGTTTGTCGCATCCAGGTGCTGGATTTCACAAAAACTCTCCCGTAACAGCAGAGCTTTAGCTATGGCCTTGTAAATCAAAAATGGCTACCACAGCGCCATCTTGCGTCCGATAGATAACTCACGTCACGACAAAGCAACAACAGTTAAGCCCCTCCTGCACCAGTTTTAGCCAATGTCTGAAAAGGTGCACAAAGGCACGTGAGTAAAGATAATCACGGTTTGGGACAATTTTTTTCTCGTTTCAGGTGAATTTTCTTTGAAAAAGTGAGCAACTAAAAAAATAACGCACCTCCGTGACCGATTAAAAAGAAAAACAGAGATCAGATCAACCCGTTCTTCTTCATCCTAACCCGAATAATTATAAATCTTAACTAATTGCTTGGGGTTAACTATTATAAGAGTACTAGACATCATGCCTGAACTCTAAAATTACCTGCCCGAAAAACTGAACTTGCAATACGGTGGTTCCTAATTAAATAGCCGGGAAAGTCGACGGTACTCGCCTCGCAGATTTCTGCAATAACACATTCACACCAGACAAATAAAAAAAGTTGCTCAAAAATCTCCAAAAAATTATTGAAATGCTGTCTGAGAGGAATTAGCATACTTCTGTTCAACTTTGCTAATTTTATTCATGCTTCATTGACACCAATTATGTCAATTTAAATGAAAATCACCCATTAAAGCGAAAATACTTCCCATCACAAACAACAACTTTTGATACAGACCGTTGAATTCTTTGCAAGTCCAAAATTGCTTCTCACATCAGTAAGGGGCAAATTAACGGAGATCAAGTAATTTCTTCGACAGTGCACAGGTTTATATCTGCTGGAACGTAATGTAGAGTCATTAACTTCGTAATCAACACTTAGCGTGGCAGCCGACTAGAGCGACGTCTTTCGTGAAAATGAATGTACAGTAGCAAAAGGTGTCCCAAAGTAATGGCAAGCTAATGTAAATATGACTGGATAGGTGGCACTGAACAGTACTGCACTCTCGAAATATTAAAATCTAGGGGTAGGCCAGGCCTGGGTGCATTTTTGGTTAGGTATTGTACTGTATGTAGGCCAAGTGAATATGGTTGGTTTGTATTTGTGAACATGCTGAGAATAAAAAAGGTCACTTTCTCGGCTATAGCTGCACTCTTCTTCAAGATGGTGGCCCCCTGTTGCAATTGTGCATTGTTGTGTAAGCAACTGAGAAATTGGCCGCGATTTCAGGTAGCCCTCAAACAAGCCAGGTTTGCAAAAACAAAAAAACAGTTGGTTGGCAGGACTTTCGAAACACATTTTTGGAATAGGTAGTAAAATTGCTTTCGGAATCTAATGTTGGCTTTAGTCTAGCATCGGCAGAGAAGTGGTGCTTTTGGGGTGAAATGTGCCGATTTTGCATATTTTGCTCCTATTTTTCTTAGTCTAGCTCGGTTTTCAGTGGGAGTGAAAGGGTCAAAAATACAAGAAAGAATAAAGTTTCTGTGCTCATCTGTAGGGCTTGTGATGTGAAATCACTCGAAATTTTTCTTTAGTTCCATGCAGTTCTTGACAGAGCGAAGAAAAGTTGAAGAGTTCATTGACGTGTGTTCTGATAGGCAAATCCCTGTGAGAACGTGAGAACGTTTCTGCGCCTCCATATCGGAAATCGAGGACACAGATTCTCATGAAAGTAGTCGTTAACGTTAAGTATCAGTCACGTGCACTGATTTTAAAAACAATTTGTAAGTAACTCTTTTATTAAAATGTGTCATTTGTGAAGGTGCACACATCAAAAGTGGACTCGCCCACTCTTTCAATGAAGGTGCACACATCAAAAGTGGACTTGTCCATTCTTTAGATGTGGAGTGTGGCAAACGAGGAGTTGTAACTCAGCAGTTATCAACCGTAATTTTCTCAACGTATTTAATACGAACTCTGAAAGGTGCTGATCAGTGTATGAATACGGACTCAAGACAATTCCATCTTGTCACTTATTACAGCTGTATATATTGAGGCCTAGTCAACCACCAGATTCACCGACCTTCGCCCGACGCCAACACGCTCTGACCCAACACGGCCTCAGTTTGAGAATGAATCCTGACAGGAGGATCCGAAAACGTAAACGATAGACCAATCTTTGTCTTTGGAGAAAAGAATCTATCGATTCAATCTTTAAGTTTTTAACTGCAGGCCTGCTTGACAGTGTTTTTACTGCCGCTTAATTTTAACGTCCAGGCAAGTTTTTATAAAAGCACTTGACCAACTAGAATCAAACTTGCCAGGAACAACAATTAAACAGATTTCTTCAAGTCCTTTTCAGAATACATTAGGGTTTCTGAAACCCTCAGGGTCGGCATTTTGAGTTTTTAAGACTGGTGATCAGTGCACAAACCAGTCATTTGAAACATGATAAGTTTTGCTACTTCCGTGTAGTTGTTGGTGGGTAGGTTAGGTTAGGTACCTGTGATGCATGTGAGGTACTGACCAGGTCGAGTAAGGTGTACTTTCTTAAAAGTAGCCGTTTTTCCTTTCATTTCTTGCTTACGGATCGTCCAAACAACAAATAAGGGTGAAAATATGCGCTGTATTTGTAAATTTTCTGTGTTCATTCGACATAAGTGTTCGTAATGGTCGAATCCGGATGCGTTTCAGTCACAGCCTCAACAAGAATAGTACGATGGAAACACGATTCCTTTTTCTACTTTACACTCACGGAAATTTTCAATAAGATTCCTTATAGGATCCTGTAAGATATTGGGCCAACATGTAATTGGATTTCATATAGGATGTTATCCTATCAGATTTCCTATAAAACCTTTAAGAAATCCAATAGGACATTGCTGTAAAGATTGCTGTTCCCGAAATCGCTTTTCTGTGACACCTGTTGTCTTGTTGAGAAACTGTTCCCTTTTTTTGCCACTAAGCAGTACACATAATCAAAATGTTCCATATAGACCTAATTCACGCGGCGGACATTAAATACAAAGTGAGGCTCACTGCGAGACACAAAGCGGAAGTTGATATTGCGTGAGTTTAATGGCCGGTCTTTCGAGTCTTAAAAATGTCTTGATAATTAACCACAGAGACGTAGAAAAATACATTAGAGAACAAGTCAATGCATCAAAGAGTTGTCTGAAGGGTATAAATTTTTTTCGGAAAACTAGGTTCGAAACATGAAAGTAAATATGACCAAACTGCGGCCATCGTAGTGTTACGGATTAGGTATTATGCTTAATGCAGGCTTACGTTTCTTCTTCTAAACTGTTGACAAAAATGCTTTCTACACAAACCAGGTTATCTGCTTGTATTGTTCACGAGTTGAAGGTATATTCGACAGTGGTGGCTCTCTGCATTTTGCTGTCATGTGCAGTTACTCACATCTGGTTTAATTTGTTGATCAAAGAATATCAACATCAAGCAAAGCCTAGGTCCTGGTGAGGTAGGGACAACCAGGACTAACAGTTGATTTGTCATCAATCTGAAAGAATGGTAGGTTCTATTGTATATATTTATATTAAAATAAAAAAAAACAGGCTCGTAATTGAAAATAAAATTATTTGACCATCAATTCTGCTTTCTGGGTTTTAAAAATTCTTACGTGTCATGTGTTAGGTTTTAAATATCAATCTGGACTAAGTTGAATTTTAAAAATAAAACACCTAATTCGTTCGCCCAAAGCACAACCTCGTTTTAGAGCTCAATTTCAGTTAACTGGAAAGAGTAAGCATGGTTATCATGCTTCTTCAGGGACCTCGTTCATCTGAGGCCGGGGAATGGTGCCTGTGCCTTCTGAAAGGGGAATTTTTTCGCCGAGTGAGGGAAAAAATCTACATGTACCTGCAAGCTCTCATAGGCTCTGTCTCAAGTAGCATTATTGTGCTCTTTCAAAGTTTCACCTGTGTGGTTACAGATGATTTGAACTTCGGAGAGATCTTTTCAATCACGAGGGCATGGATTTTTTAGGCCTCGTTGGGGGAATTTTGGGTATTTTTCAATATTTTTTACGGGGGAAAATAGGTCCGATATTAGGCCCCAAAATCGAGGGATTGAGGGCCCTGTCCTTTTTGGAAAGAAAAAATGCATCATGTTTCAACCGTAGTCATGAAAACACAGCCTGGCTGGCCGAAGATTCTCCGATCGTCGGTGCTGTGATGCTCGGCAACCGATGATATGATCTAACATTCCGAAAACATCTATAAATTTTACACGGACATATTTATTTTTCCTTTGTCGAGGTGTATGACAAATGATCCAACGCTTCCTAATCTCAACGTCCTTAGGGGTTGTAAAACAGACAATTGAGTGACCGTATTTTTTCTAGACGTTCGAGCAACACGGAATATATATTACCCGATATACGCCAACAGAGCTATCGTAGCGAGCCTCGTTTTGGAACGCGCCTCCTGTCGGCGTGCATTAGGTCTATAGATGTTTAGACACAACATTGCATTTTACAACGCCAAAGATGAAACAGCTACAGTGAAAATTATATAGTTTACCCTATTTAAGAAAATTTCATATACATTAAAGGAGAATGCCACCTGATTTTATTAGTCTTTTTTACCGTCTTAATCGGTCTATATCCACAATGCCGCCAATACAGTCGACCTTACCTTGCCGAGAGGTACCGCGTTACCCTGTGAGGAAGCTGAGAAACGACGCAGCAACGTCAGTGGTTCATTTGCAGAGTGAATGCCGCTTTCCGAATTATGCAGTTGCGAGGAAAGCGGGTATATCGTTTTTTCGACTTCCTCGAGAGTCCGAAATGCTTAAGAAGTGGCTCGCGCGGTAGTAAAGAATGAAATGTACGCTGTTAATAGCAAGTATGAGACCGTAAAACATCTCCGTGTCTGTGTCCAGCAGTCGTCGACAATGAGTCCGACGAATGCCGGCTTACCAAAGAACTATCCATACGTTCTGTTGCCTGTGCATGTTCACGGCTCCTCTCTAGTATATCTTGATCAGTGTATTCCGGTTCGAACTAATAGGCTGTGAAACTTAATGATCCACCTGCGAAGTCTTTGTCGGATGAGCTGTCGTCTAATTCGGGATTGCGAGTTGCCATGTTGACGTTTATTATTCTGCGTTCTCTTTCAAAATAAGTTATTCTCACAATAACCAATGCTTATTGAAACAAAGTTTGTCTCATTAGATACAATTTGTAATGCCTATGGAATATTCGTTCGTGCAAATGTTTTGAGAAGCCAGTAATGAATAAACCACTGCGTTACAGGCTTCCGATGCAATAATTAAGGTAATTCATTGACCGGGCACCGAGGCCGTGTGAGCGCATGCTAATTCAGTGTTTGCTGACAGAAAGCTGTTGTGAAACAATAACTTGATTTTATATGCTATGGGGAATCTTCATTTAGATATACAGTTACATTATTCACATCATTGCTAGCCTACTGTACAACTTTTGCCCTGGCGGTTCTGTAAAAGGGCAACTTGACTTCGCGGCCACCGATTAAGTAAGAAGATTTGCAGTTTCGTGGCTAATTAACCAAAAAAATTACGTGTACATTATTTCTTTGGCTCACTAGTATAGTCTTGTCGAGACTGGAGGCTTAGTTTCCAACTTAAGGTGGTTTAAGTTCGTGATGTCCAGTCCCGGCGGCCGCGACGGGCCTGATCGGGTTCTGAGGCACTGGATGGGATAAGAAGCGTTTTGTGTGTTCAGAACTGAAAAAAATCGCAAGTCTAAAATTACAACACAAGCTATCTTTCATGTCTCTATTTCACGGAAGAATGATTCGAATTTATCACGAAACAGACCCAATCTTCCGCGATCGACCATGATAAATTGGCCTCACTACCGAACCTAGGAGTACACTCCTTGACCGAACTCTGTAGACTACCGTACGTTCAAATACTTATAAATCCGTAACAGTGAAATAAAACAACACGTTTGTTCAAGAATTCGATGTAGTTGTAAGGGTTTTACATCAAAATTTGATAATTAATAGGTGTAAAGGTATGCATTCAAGCGATAAGTTGACCACTTTGGGTGCTGAACAGACTGCGTTCGAACCGATTACGTCATTGGTTAATTTCAACACCACCGTCTGCCGTCAGGTGTCAGGTAAAACAACTGAACTTGCTGTTATTGATCAAAATTGATACAAAAAGGTTGGTTTTTGGATGGCATTCTCCTTTAAGCTCAAAAGGATTCTATAGGAAGTTCAATAGGTTTCTCAATGGAAAGTTTAATAGGATTCTATAGAAAGTTCACTAGGATCATAATGAGTATTACATAGAATTTCCTGTTGAAGTTTTAATAGGTTCCAAAAAGCTTTAAATAAGCACCATACATAGAGCGATGCACAACATTAATAATGTGAAGTAACATCCTTAGAGGAAATTATTTCTGGCACTGAAAAGAGTAGAATTATTTCTATATAATATAAGGTAGGAAATCTTCAGAATATTCTAACAGGATTCTATACGAATAGAATTGGAAGTTCAATAACAATTTATAGAAAGCTCATTAGCATTCTGTAGGAAGTTTAACAGGATTCTAAAGGAAGTTCAAAAGGATCATATAGGAAGTTCAATACGATTCTAGAGGAATTTCAGTAGAATTCTGTATAGGAATTCCTATTGAATTCTATAAGATGCTATAGATTATTTTCGTAAGGGTAGTGAAAAGATATGAATTTCTGACAACATACGCACACTAGGTGGATGGCGTGAGTATTCAGAAGCGAACTGTTGATAAAAACTGCGCACATTGTGGTGTTATGTCGACTCATTGATATGTGCCTGTTGTTGCAAATGGCCAGAGGCAGAAGCAGGGTCAAAGTGAAAAACTTGATTGTCGTCAACGTTGTGACTGAATCATGACGGCTGTTGCTGGGGCGATCTCGAAATCCATGTAAACTGATCACAGTTAGTCGAATCATGAGAGTTCATGAGATACACGATTCAGTATAGCAGACTTACATTTTCAATAAAAAACAACATTATGTGTTACAGTCTTTCTAGCATAGGACGACCATTACTATCAGCAATAGCCTGAGTGATTTAGGGTCCATTGCACGACCGAGGTAGGTCTTCATGGCTGTGGTCCTACTAAAACTTGAAAGGGAGCCGCTGACCAACCGTTATTGGACATGAACCGCTCATCGATGCATAAGGCCCAAACAATGAATTTAGCGGCGCGGTCAGAGAATTTATGATTTTGGCCTGTACTTTGTTTCCCGTTGGCTACAGTTATTAGCGTCAACTGACGCTCGGCTCTTGGTGTTAACTGGCATGCCACTCCCTGATCAATGAGCAGATTGCTTTAAGGTTTCGTGTTTCACTCCTGAAAGAAAGATAACTTGATCTTGATGGTGAACGCTTTTGCTAAAGTGGCAATGGGGTCCTAAGCTCTCGTTTTTGCCGAAGAAATTAACTTTTGATATTAGACCACTTACTGTTCAAAACTGATCTCAACTTGTAACATATTCAGATGAGATAACTAAGAGTTCACCGGTCACGTGACCATGGTAGACGAATAAAATGACACAGCCGTGACAAGTCAACCTATAGAGCGTCTTCTTAGGCAATAGCCGGAACTACCAATTCTTCCCAAGTACAGAACTTACATCTGCTCGGTTGACTACGAGATAATTTGAGACCAATTCCATAATAGTAAGTGATCTAAACTAAATTATGGTTATTTGGACATTCAAATTATTTGCACATCCTAGTCGGATAGGAGTTAAAGACAATCACGGCAGATGTCGGGACTTTGATCTCTTGCACAAGCAGCCTTATAATTACTGTGGAAAACGGTACGAGTTGCTCTCAATTTAAAGTGAAGATGTCAAAAAACAGAGGACAAAGGCATGCAGTAAATATTTGAACTTGCAACAAACATACTAATTTATCCTAGAGTTGTTAGCGCGCCACAAGCCGTGGGGCTAATTAGTTTGTCCTTGAGTCATTCATTTCTGTCGGGCGACCTCTATCTGGCTTGGTCGCAGCGTCACCACGCGGATCAATTCTTCTGAAAGTACTTCATTTCATAACACCGTCTAAATCAAAGGTTCGCTTTGTGGACTGAATGAGAGTTTTCAGCAGCCTCAAGTAAGTGTTGACGATAGAATAGTTGACTCTGTGAGCGATTGAGTGCCATAGTGTGTGAATGAGCTTGAGTGAGTGAGTGACTGATTGAGTGAGTGAGTCGGGCAGGCGGGTGAATGAGGGAATTGACCTATCGCAAGCTCCGCCTCCTTGCGTAATGTCGACTAACAAACAATAAGTTTTACCCAGCAACGTGATGTTTGTCGGGTAAAATGGCGGCTTAGAAACGAAGGTGTGTCAAGGATGATGAGTTCTAAATGGTCGGTTAAGCCGTCACTCAAAATCCTGGCGATAAGTCAATTAATGAGTGAGTGATTAACAGAGCAAAAAGAAGGCAAGAGTGAAGAAAGGTGCGAATCAGACGTTTGATTGAGTGGTACGTAGGTAAATCTACAGACGCCAGTAATTAAGCTTTTATATCAAATCACACCATGAAAAGGACATAAATACCATTAACATATTATTTACATTTAACCTAAATCTACTGTTAAATTAGGAATTCAAAGTCTCTAAAACTGCTGCAATGCATGGGTTTCACTCTTTACGTCGCCGTCGGTTTCAATTTGTTCTTCGTCGAACACGCGCGGCCCTTGCCGCCTGGCTATGACTACTAGTGGAACGAAAAACAAACCAAGACACACTGCGTATCCTACTGGAACAAAAAGAAAAACTTTGTAGCCAATCACTTCAAATAAAAACCCGGTTAGACGCTGGTATATGAAACCACCAGAGAATGCACCCATCATGACGATACATACGGCCATGCTTGTCATTTCCATGTAGTTATTTGCCCAAGCCATCCCGGAGGGGAAGACTTGGGACTCAAACCAGGCAAACGCTACAATAAAGACCCACAGAACGGTGTCGTTGGAGCTGCCAAAAAACGCGAGTACCAGCGTTATCCCGAGTAAACACGTGCACTGAATGGACAACATAAATAGAGGTTTGATCCATATTGAAAGGATGGTTCCGCTGAAACGACCCACGGTGAAACCTATCCAAAATGCAGAATTTAAATTTGTTGCTTCGTCGATGGAAAATCCCCGTTCCCTTAAGTACGACGATAAGAATTTCCCAACTGCTCTCTCGATTCCGATCACGTGAATGTAGAAAAGAAACAACAAAATTAACATTTGCACGCCAAAACACATGTTCCCTTGAGCACACGCCCCAGGATTTAGCACTTTCAGAAACTGCATTTGTCCCGTAAATAGTTGGAAACCTTTAGGTGGTTTAACGAAATAAAAAATAAAACTTATTATTCCAAAAATAAGAGGCACACACGCAGCGATTATATAAGCAACTTGTATTCGAGAATCCTGCATAACTGTGATGTAAGAACATTCTGAAGATCCGTTAGAACGAAATGGATAATATGTGGTGGTTAAATCGCTGGTACAGTTCTCAAGAGTTTCATTAGTTTCGTGACCAAGAAACGGTTTCGCAATCTGGGGCGAAATCATAGCACCAACACCAAATCCAAAATGGAGAGACTGCATAGGAGATGCCGATTTTGATCCCCACAACTTTAAGACCATTGCATTGCCACCTACAAACCAAAACATTCATTTAATATTTCCACTTTCAGGGAATACATGCAGTTGGCACTTCTCTTAACGTTAAAGCGATTTGAAAAGATATGAAAACTCTCCATGTAGCTTCCAATTTGTTGTTTGAGTTTCACATTTTCAAGCGAGAAATTGCGAATACCGAAACAATTCAGGAAATTTTCAAAACTGTTTTTCACAAAGGTCTTCCGGATACAAGAAAATTTAAAACGATGTAGTGAGACGGAATTATGAGTAGGTGGTGCCAGTGAAAAAAATGATCATTTCTTATTGTTTGAGCTGTGTGGAAACAGGAAGCTGATGATCGCCACAGGGACATTCACCTTTGGTTAAGGTCCCTTAATGAATTTGGACCATTATTTCACGGGTGCCACCTAGTCAATGCCGATCATCCCCAACTCTCTAACCTGCGTTGGTAATGGATTCTGACACGCCGGCGAAGAACATCATAGCGTCGACCCCCTCCACAGAGGTGAACCACGGAATGCAGAATGTACAAGCCGCCGCCACGAGCGATGTGAGCGACAGCAACAAGTCAACGTGCTTGTTGAACCTGCTGCACAGGACGCCACCTAGCGGCGCACCAACGACGGAGCCGATGCTTTTCCACGCAAGAGCTTGTGATATCTGGTCGTAGTTCTGTCTCACCCTGTACATGAGATCTTTTAAAGTCGGTCCGACTATCTCCACATAAAAGCCCTGTTGATGCAATGATATTTGGGTAGGTTTGCTATACAGGTCAACGTGTATGTATTGAAACTGAATTACCTTTCTCAAACAGCCATGAACTTCTTATGTGATGATTAGCTCTCATATGAAATCGTTAGCCACTGTCAATAATTTCACGAAGCCTCTTTTACAGTTATTCTATAAATCCCGACCAATAAGCGTAAGCAACATTCCGCTACACAATGCTCAGGGGTCTGTTTTATGAATAATGACTAACACTTGAGACAAAAATGTGGTCCTCTGCAACCTCACAATTACCAAATAAAGGTTTAGTTATGGAATTTTTACCGTATCACTGCCTTGAAATAATTTGTATAAATTTTCCCCATAGTTGCAGTTTTGGTTATATTCTCGGTTACTTTGTTCTATTGTTTATAAATGATTTTTTTATTATTTTTCAGAAATAGTTATGCGAAGCATAAGACCAAATTTCTGCCATAAATATAAAGTCACCATGAACAGACTCCTGGTGTTAACACCAACTTTTTTACCTGGCATATTAGATCTTCCAAAGCAACGTCACCGGGTTTTACATTTTTGTTTGAATTGAAAATACATTTAATCACACGAATTCACTTAACGGCCATACTTCTATAGTGACCGAACTTGAATTTACCACCATAGCAACCAATTTAAAAACGGGCTTCGGTCTCAGGCAATAACGACTTGTTAGTTTTTTACAAGCCTAGAATTGGTTTCTATGCTAAGTAGGCATGAAAACGAGACCGACTTTACGACAGAACGCTTGTACGTGACCCAAATCAAACAGTATATTATCGATTGAAGGCGGGATTTTATTGCCTTTCTGACAAAAGCATTTTTATTGGTTAACTGCTTTGATAATGTATACCAAACTAGTAGCTGCAGGTTCTTATGTAGTTTCGTCGAGCAAACAGATATTTAATAGAACGCGTGTTCAGTGAAGGATTAACAACGTAGCAGAAGCAACTTATCCTGCACTATTTGTGGCCTCGCGCTGGCAGTTTTAGAGGCAACTATACCACAAACGTGTACATATTCCCACTCCTATGGAAACACTGACCTCAGGTGGGCTAAAAGTTTGTGTAGGGGCAACATCATTTTCAACATGTTTAGGGTCAAGAGTGCGGGGTCCTACTGAGTAAGCGATGCTCAAAGAATTGTAGATGTCGTAATGCTGGCACAAGCGTGGGGCCCTAGATTAGAGGTGTGCGAACTGATGAAATCGTCTTATTCCATGCACTGCCCAATGCATACGGCTCCCTCATCACATAGAAGTCGTCTAAATTGCTTTCTTTCTCAAAGGTGAAAACTACACCTATTTTGCGTATGAGGATTTGGGTAAGGGCCAAGCGCTTCGACTTACGCTACGGGCCCCGCAGTTGCTTAATCCGCCACTGCCTGTTCAGAACGACGTCAAGTAACTGTCCACCCACTGGACTGTGCTGAGAGGGTGTCCTGAAACACTATTTTCTTGCAAGTTTGTTGAGAAAACGGTAATGAAAAGACCAGCGTGAAGCAATGAAGTGATTGCACAACTATGTGGAAATGTTTAACTGTGTGAAACAAAACTCACCATTCGATTTCCATAACACAAGAATTCTCGCCACAAGTATCTCGGGAATGACTAGAGTCCCTGAGAAACTTTGGCACTTGGTACTGGTGAGTTTGTTGCCACCAGGCGGCCAACGACAAAGTAAATTTTTACCTCGCCATCGCCAAGATATACACAATGATGTATAAATTGGGGCACCATTTTGCTTTTATTTGCACGGCGAAACTGATTTATTACAAGGTAGATGATAACAGAAATAAGCCCGGTCCCAAGTGACAAATGGGTTTTGCTTTGGTAAACTAATTCCGACCTTACTACTCACTATACTTATCCAGGCTAGTACAAGTGAAGCCTGCTTTGTGATCTTAAACATCATAATACGCTTCGATTCTCTTGCCATCTTCTTCCTGTCACCATCTTCTAAGGACTTGGACTGCGTGAGGGGTTCAGGCTCGAGCATTTTGATACTACTGTCCGTGTCTAAGGTACAAGAACAAAAATAAGAAAAACAGTAACTGGCGTGAGAGTGAGCACTATGTAAGCATTGTGGGGGGGGGGGGCGNCGGTCTCCGCTCGCTAATTTGAATTAGAGGCTTTAGATTCGGTTGCATGGAAACCTAATAAATGATACACATACGCCACCACGTTCAAGCATGATAGTGGTCAGATATCTAGATTTAACAAACAAAATCGTGGTGAAACCTGCCGCTACCGGAACGGATGAAATACCAGAAAGACAAGTGGACTCATAAAACAACTACTTCTGCAATCATTTGGTGAAGGGACAATTTTGCTTTGATGTTTCCGACAATACAAACTTTTATTTTGTAAAAGTAAACACGTTCGCATGAATTTGTTCATTTTCCTGAAATTTGACTTTTAAATCAGTTCACTTATTGAAATTTGACATGGAATATACTGTAACATATAGGGACTCAACTAAGATCTCCAAATCTGCTGTATATTTATGAGCTTGTAAAAATACTGATTGTCCTTTCATATGCTGTTTGAGAATCATTACTAGGCCAATTTTTGGCTTCGATACAAATTGAGAATGAACTCTAAGTTTAATTCTCAATATTATTGAAAATAAGTAGGTATCTTTTCATACAACACCCCTAATTTACGGGCTAAGTCAATAATTACTTTGGCTGAATTAAGGGCTCAGTTTTTAGTTATATTGTTAGGAAGTGTCATTAGTCAAAAGGGAGCTCATAATTAAGATCAAATGGCAGAAAAATTACTTTTGTGAGTAAAGAGCGAAACAAATACGCTGTAGATTATGGGACTGTTCCATGCAACCGGCCACACAAGTTTATTACCAAATTGGCAATGTCGCCAATTAGTTTTGCAGCAAACTTGTTTGTAGTTTTGCTTTCTAAAAGTAAAACGGATTGCAGCGCCAACACTAGATAAAAAAGGAAGTCACCCCATTTTGCATCCCACTGCTTCTCAAACGATGCTCTGATGATACACGTCTCCATGTTAGTCCACTTCGTTTGTTCGTCCGGATCGCTGTCTCCCGCATCCGATGTTCCTTTTTCGGGGGAGAGAGTGGATGACAATATACATGGGGGGCTTCGATCTGATCTAGGGACTACTTTTTGCTACGAAAAATTGAACTTGCATTCGGATGACACAACAAAAAAGTCAGTAACAGTCAACGACCCGACCGAGTTCCAAGAGCGAGAAGAAAGAGCCGGTGAAGCGTGCTCAGCCTGAACGCACTTTCGAAAGTATATCTGAAGATGTCAGTGCTGAGAGACATAGGCTGCACCACTATCGTGGTTCGTTCAAGTCTAGTTAAACCAGGGGACATGACCTGCTGGAAATTGTCATGTGAGTGGGCATACACCTGTACTAAACCTGTAACCACGATCAGCATTGATGCACAATACTACACAGGATGAGTGTTTGCAATGTGTATGGAGAGCCCAGTGAACAGATCGCCAAGAGTTCAGCTGGGACGAAAGGCTGGCACCAGGCCGCCAGCAGCATGTCCAACCACACATTACGTAAGGCTGCTGGAGTACAAGAAAGCCCAATGAGAGGATTCATTCATCCTCCGAGATGTTGTTCAAGCCGAAGCTAAGACCGAACGGCAGATCAAAGGAAGCTTCGCACACACTGGAGGTTCAACGAAGAACACAAGATGCTGATGAGGTGAAACAAGTTGTCTTGACGAATTGCACACGGGTCCATAGTTGGAACATATATTGACTCTAAGAAGATCAGGAGTAGCATCAGAAGAGATTGGGTTCTGGAGGTCATGTGACGCCTACCAGAAGATGAGCCCGAAAGGGCGACTGACCAAGGTGCCGCTGCAAGAAATGCCGGAGGAAGGATTGTGATTATTCTCTTTAAACTTGCCTTATGATAACGAGAGAGCTCAACATAAAGATTTTTAACAGCACAAATAAAAGGTAAATGTGTGATTTTATCTACAGACGGTCCCATCAAACTTACCTAAAGCAGAAATTTCCGAAGTGGCCATGATTTGAAAATTTACAGCACTCTGGGTTCGAGTGGAAAATAGGCCTACTTGGATGAGCCAGCACGCGCAAACTTCCTCCGCCGAGTGTAAACAATCGACCGCAAACGTAGTCTTCGGGCTAATAATTGATGGCATGTGTTGTCGTCGGTTGGTATGTGATATCATGCTAGAGACATATCGTCGTAACCTGGCTGACCTGGACTATAAAACACAGCGATAAGATTGAAACGACAATGGTTTCAAGGATGTTTTACCGACAGAATCTTGTCACGAATACGGTGTTTTGTAGTCCGAGGGCTGACCTGAAGCAGATTGATAAGGAGAGCGTTTATTTGATGAAGAAGATAAAAAGTGATGTGGCCAAATTTAATTGCCAATTAATAAACCAGGTCAAATGAGCTTCTAATGAGTAAAGTCTTCCGACTATACCAGCCTCTCATGTTTTCTGTGCGTTGACTGTGATTTGAAAAAGCAAATCATCATTTGTAAATCATGACAAACGTAGTTAACGTAAATTTATAGTTGGTGAAGCGTTAAATCTAAAATACCGGCAATTACAAAGCGCACAACACGGAGATTTGATAATTGTATACATACAATATAGGAAGATTCGTTCCAGAGGTTCGTGTATAATGTACCTTATTCTTTCTGTTATGTTCGATAAAGTAAAAGTTTTAATGTTTTGAAAACATGAGAATTGTACAGGAAAAAACGCGATACTGGTACAGGGTCGCATATTTCAAACAAATGAAAAAAATCACGTTACAATTTATTAAATAGAATATAATGGTACAAATACAAAAAACAATGTTGCCAATCTCACGTGGCCACCACTTCAGCTGACAAAAACCCTTTTATTTGACGACTTGATAATCAAATTACATTACTTTAAGAAGTTCATCCGCAATGTGACCTCCACTTCCCGTTAAATATCTGGAAAATTCTTATATATGTTCGCAACTCGTCTCCTGCGCAAACCCTCTGCCACAGTTCAATTCGCAAAGTCCCTTCTTAGAACTCCATTGGCCACTAAGGTCTCATAAACGAAAGGATTCTATTGGCAAGTTCTACGATAGGTTAAGAAGGCTTCCACTTAGGGAATGTTTTTTTAATCAGCAGGCATGCGTAGCGCTAGCTTCTCAAGCAAAAAAGCCAGAAATACGTTCCGTAGACTCCAAGACATTCTTACAGCACTTGCTGCAAGATGTTTTCCTCGTGGAACCGAAACAGAGGCCACTATCCCATGATTCAACCTTCCAACTTCAACCAACCACATTCAGTGGCTGTCATTTTTCTACATTACCTTAGTAAAGTCCCAATCATACTTGACAAACACTCACTTTTCACTCTCGTGATTTTCCTTTTTGTCTAAAACTTTGCATCTACGGAACCCACTCCAGTTGACGCCTTGGAAAACCACCATTACAACTTACTGTAGCAAAAGATTCAAACAACCTCCTGACATCGTAGTGTGTGCACTGTGAACCAAGCTATGTTCTCACTCATTACTCAAAGAGTCGATAAGAACTGGGGCACGTTTATTTCACAGTCATTTATTCATCTATTTATTACACTTTGAGAGAACCTTTTTACATTCACACCCTGAAATGTATAGAGTAAGCATAAACATACGCATGATTTACATGTACATACTTTTGATATACAGTACTCTTCACAAAATTTTATCTCGACACGTGAAAAAATCTTCGCGGAAATGAAATGCCAAAATGGAGACATTGAAATGCAGTGAAGGAACAAATTCCTGTTACGTCACCAAAAGCTGACGATTGTCATCATAAGTTATATTATCAATACTGTCAAAATTATCATGTTCTTCCGTCAGCCGGTCGTAGTCACGTGACCGTCTGTTATCCATGGGTACCATGAGTTTCCCATCGTCGTTCCACACAACTTCCTCGTTGGCACTGTAGTGATAACCCACCGTGCCAGTTTTCCTAGATTTGCTGGAAAGAGACACACACGTTTCAGAACAAATTATTGACTAATACATGTAGGAATGCAAATGTAGATATATCAGAGGAGGATCCAGGAAATAAAAAGGTGGGGTCGGATCAAGATTGTTTAAAAAGGGGGGCCCAAGTCAACAATTTGAAAATTCTGTATTTGGTATCACTAAAATCAAGGGAAAAGGGGGGTCCGGACCCCATTGTCCCCCTGGCCCCGCCTATGTTGCTAAACGCCAAGTACGATACTTCGATTTGAAGAATCGAAAGGTTCGATATTGATCAACTGGTCCGACTGGAGACCAAGCTATGGATTTCGGGACAATTAGCATTTTTGTTGTTTTTTGAAATGCCCAAGTATCAGTTAATTTAACCTAAAAATATAGTCCTGGAAGGCGGGATTCGCGCCCATGAATCGAGATCCAATAATAGATTTAGACAATTCTGTAACTCTCTGCTGACGGCAAAATGGGCTAAATACAATGTATGCACGCGACACGTGCCAAGGAACGCTGGATTCTAGCAGAAAGGTTCCCCAGTTTGATACAGAAAAGATGTCATGGAAAGATGAAAGACGCGTGATGAAAAAGCAGACTTGAGACTTGAAAGATTTCGTAATTAAGAAATGAATTGAAATTAGAAGATTGCAGTTATCTGATGCCGTTAGCTCGTCATGGCACAGTAAGCAGATACATCTCAGCCCAAGTTTGACAGAAACGTAAGATTTTCAGTACTAACATACCTATTAGAAACGCTTGTCTAAGCTATAATTGGGAGAGTCAAAACAGGTCAGCTGCAATACGTTTATCAAACTCCAAGCATATTTAGAAATTATTTGTTTTTTATCAGAATTACACAAATGTGTGTGAATGGTGATTAAAGTAACCATAATGCGTTGTATGTTCTCATTCATTTTTCAAATTGTGTAAGAGAATAAGGCAGTTGTGGAAAATTAGTGAACCTTTGGTAAAATGATTGTGTATAACACGACAGTTGAAAAACTGTTACATTTTCTCTGTCACATAGACCTACCTCCCACAGTTTATAATCAACTAAAGCTGGCCTAAACAGGATTGTGTTCCGTGCGTGGATCCACGTCATTAACTTGTATTTACGACAAGGAAAGAAAAGGAAAGGAAACGAAACAAAGAGTCCTTTCCCATAATTCAACATTCCAACCTAACCGACCAATCATTTCAGAGGCCGCCATTTCGCTTGGTCTCGAATATACTCGAGAGACACTTGCGTGAGTTTTTGTTGTCTTGCGCAATCTCACTATTCTCGCAAAAACGCGGTGTAGGGAACGCTCCGGCCATCTAGCAAGCGAACTAGAGTTTGAATCACACTGAAGTACATAATGCTTCTGATATTATGGTAACTCGACAAAACTTTTAAAAGTAAAAAACTCGTTTCGACTTACCACTTTTTCTGCACAAAGAACGCCACTATAACTGCGACAGTCACAACAACAACGCCAGCTGCCACGATTCCGACAATGACGTAGTTACGTAATGTTACTGAAATATAAAGTACTGAGAGTAATCTCTTGTATCGATTGAATGCCCGTAAATGACCACGTTTTGCACATGTCTTTTTGAATACCAATTGTTAACCAGTGAAGCTTACATTTTTTATTTTGAGACTAGATATGATAACTTTTTCTGTAGATGAGAAATGCCTTGTCTCAGGCAATAACACACAGTCAGTTCTTTCCAAGCTAAGAATTCACACTGTAATACGACAAATATGTAATTTGAGATCAATTTCGCAATCATACCTGGTTCAAATTACGAGGTCTGTGGCTGAAGACGGGTTTATAACCGCCTTAAGTAGCATTCTTGCGCGAACTATTATGATAATGAAACGAAAGACAGGAAACAAAATTCAAACACACACCCTCTTCCTGTTCCGCAGCCTTTGGCTTGCCAGGCAAAACATCATTCTCTTTGTCTCTATTTTCTGGATTAAACGACTTTTTCGTGACAACTTCGTTCGACTTCCCTGTAGTTTTGTCAAACGAAGGCGTTCTTTTAGTCTGGGACGAAAGTGACGTAGAAGCGTACACGCTTGCTGTGGATAATGTGGTTGGCCTAGACGGTGATGATGACATCGGTTTTGGTGACGCCGATGGCGGAAGCGTCGTTTCCTGGAAAAACACCGAGGGCGGTATTAATGTGAGTTGAAAATAATCATGTTTCGAATTTGTGGCGACATGATGGAATTCACCCTGTGGCTAGATGGCGATAGGGTAGTCGGTGGACAGAGTTCTCCATTTTTGTATGGAATCAATGCAGTACTCGTAAGGCATTCTCCATGTTTTGTTAATTTTTACGACCATTACAACAACAAATTGCTATAGAAGGGATGTGGGTCCCGCAAAATGTTTAACGTCTCATAATGTCTGTGGATGTAAAACATGTGTTTCATCCCTGTCACCTCAACCTGTCTTGCAGGATTAGAATTTGTAATTAAGCAATATCGCTTTTGTGCTCTAACAACGCTAAAGAGTTAAATGAAGATTCCTGAACCTACACTACGTCTATTTCTTTGCTTACCACAATTTTTTGTGTTGTTCGTGCAGTAGACGTGGTCGAAGACTTGGTCGAAGACGTTGAAGTTGGTTTATAGCAATTGCCACTTAGAGTGGGGCCATGATAATCGTCTTGACATGCGCAAACTCGACCACTGGATGGCAACGGGAAACACAATTGTTGACAGCCACCATTATTGTCGCAGGCGTTTCCAACTGAGAAAAGTACAGAAAGCACTTCCACTTACAACACGTAAGCGTCAAAAATACTATTTTGATACCAAATGTTGACTTTTGCTTCATCTTCGCATTACTTAAATGTCGTATCGACAATACATTTATTTCAAGTAAAGGTCGTCTCCCTTTGCGCGACCCATCATGAAACGTGTGCGAGGGTTAAACATTATGCCTGAAATCTAAGAAAGAAATCTTGCAACGAAATGTTTATGCAACAAATAGTGACACACCTAGACACGGAAAAACGGAAAATATATACATTTCGTACCAATCTATATCATAAGTGTGAGGACAGCACGTCCTGACGAAGCTATCCAGTTTTGCCCAGATTTGTCCCACATTCTTAAGAAAATTTATCAGTGTTTGGTGAAGATGATGTACGGGTTGGCATTAGCTAGATTTATTCAAATCGAGGCTGCTAATAACATACACCAGGCATACCCGTCTACGCTGAAACTTAACTTACGCGTCGTCACGTGACTCGTGTAAAAACCATGGATGTCGTTTGGTCGCATGAAGATCTTCTCACCAATACGAGACACAGAAGACGAGTTGATATTATACTGCATGATGTATCTAGATAAAATTGAAAGAAAAGCATCTTACATTGAGGCCTTAAACGCTCAACTATAAACGAAACCACATTTCGTCCTAACTACATGTAGTTCTCAGTCCCTCCAACAAGACTGGGTAAAATTCCAAACAGGATCAGTTATGGTATATTCAGTGGGTGTCAGTAATTGAACGACGCATGGCGATGGCGTTTTGAATGTTATTTTTTAGATAAAATTCGACCTATGGGCATTGAATTTTGTACTGTAATTATACATTTTATACACAAGAGTACTTTTAATATTTTATTTTATTTAAACTTCCTTAAAAAGACTGGGTGTCCACTTCAATGAATACCCTGATTTTCAAGTGGCCCATTCGGAAATACATGTAATTACATGAAATAAAATACAGAAAGCTATTTACAATCTGGCTAATCGGAAAATTTACACTAACTAGAGGACGCGCGTGTACTAGTGGTGATAGATTAACAGCCTCGATTTCGCGAGCCCTTTAAATACATGGTGAAATGGCTTGAAGCCGTGCCCGAATCTGAGATCGCGTGAAAAGGGACATTCTATGAGAGGAAGTAAGCACGACCTTATACAAAGGTAAGGTATGTGATTATTTTAACGATGATTCCATGTTTATTCTACTGATGCCTGTTAACTGAGGTACTCGCCAATGTCGACTTCACGGCAGTCGCCAGTCGGGTTAATCTTTGTTGTGATGTGTGTTACTATACTTGTCGTAGCACTCGGGATCTTTTCGTACATCAAAGCAGTGTTATTGTTTGGAATGATTTCTAACACGTTTATCAATGACAGTTACATCAATGAATGCTGAACGTTCATGCTGTTAACTCGATATTGGTTTGTGAGTTACGATTACAATCCAAGCCCAATGCCATGGCAAAGGGTGCGTTTCAAATATCCATTAGACTATCTGTTTACTCCCTATTCTATGTCTTTCGGAAATCTATGATTCGTTGAAATGGAAATATATCATGTCTGTTTTCACTTGACCTTTGGTTTATAGGTTTGAGGGCTTGTACCGTGCAGAGGAGATATGCATCGCTTCTGTACCGTTCATGAATAGACAAAAATTGGTTTTAAGCAGATGACTGCAGAAAACCAGCAAGATCTTCCCATCCAGTGCAGATCTGTTGTCAAAGCCTACTTTCTATATCGGAGACAACGAGCAAAGGCTTTGAAAAGGAACAGCTATTTTTAAAGAAAGGTATGTAAGTCGTTTTGTTAATTTAGTTATTCAGTTCCTTAGCGAAGTGAAGTTTATCCAGGAGGCATGATGCACAGTTACCCCACACAACATCAAAGTAATCAAAGTGTAGTACAATTAGACTCTCTAGTACAGAGTCCGAAGTTTAGCCTAATCGACATTGGTCCTGTTTCTATACAAAAGCCCAATCCGTTGAGAAACTTTTTCACACACACAAAACGAAGTAAAGAAGAGCTCGCTTTGTGCATCGCAAATGGCAAAGATACGTGTACACGTACAGGGGTGTATTAGGAATTAAATGACATCTACCAATCTTGAGCATCGCTTAAAACGCAGATCCAAGAAATGGTCATTATTCCGAGCATTCCAACTAAACGGAGCAATGCTAGAAAACTTGCGTGCTAAGTAAATCAGAACTGCTCTCTTAAAAAAGAACAAAGCTGTCATTTTCTGTCATGATTTTTCAAGAGTTCAGAGGATAGGGAGGACACAAAAACAACAGCAGGGCCATTAGGGGCGCGACGTTGGTCAAATGCGCCCATAGCAATACATGTATGTACCCACATCACATGCGACGCGTGAAATAATGTATTGAGAGAAGTCGCAGGTTCCAGGTGAAACATGCGAGACACTCAACAAAACAACAGCCTCTGCATGGGAAAATATCTTTGATGGAGGCCATAATTCCGACAGTACGATTCTACTAAACAAAGTACAGTACTGTAGCCAAATTTCTTGTGTCTCGTGCGAATAACTTTAACTTGTTGAGTACACTGCTTCACCTGCCTGTATAAGCTAGAAACCATGGATCCTATTCCATGTCTACAGTCCTAAGGTTCTGTAGTCCAAACGTTGTAGTGTCAGAAGGTTCAGTAGTCCAACAACAAAATTCACCGTCTCTTTGTGCTCCGAAGGTTCAATTATCGGGTCTATAGAGCCTTCGGACCATAGAACTTTGGACTACAGAGATCTCCAAGTTTTACTGATTTTAGGACTATAGAACTTAGGACTTTTTAAACTTCGAACTTAATCAATATTTCCTAACATTTTTTGAAATAGTTAGGACTATCGCACCGTCGGACCAATGAAATTTGGGACAACAGAGACGCTCCCTTACAACATCCATTGACTACACTTGATTTACGTCGCCTGTACTAAGATATGCAATTGGTACTCGATGGCGACTTCCGGTTTTTAGGCCAATCAGATGCCTCACTCGGTTGATACGGAAGAATTAATCAAGTGCAGCAAATGTAAATACCAACTCTTAGCTGCAATTCACAAAAAATTATCTTACGGCTTCATCCAGTCTGTTAGATAAATGTTGTGACCCAGGAGTGACATTCCAAAATAGTGTGCTACATATTCGCGGTGGACAGCGACCGTGACTTCCGTATCAAGGTGATACATGTTGATTTTGTTGTATTTCGCGTCGCACCAATACAACTTGTTAGCTGAAAAAAACATTAGAAACACTAATATTTTTACACACACACGCACGCACGCACACACACACATATAACACGGCATACTTCACAATGCAGTCTAATAAGAGCACCGTGATCATGATGTCTTTATGTTTAAACAGGTTTCAGACTTTTCAAATTTGCAATTGCGATATTTTAGTGAGCACATGTAAACGATCAGTTTTATACAACATTAGTCTCGATCAAGCTCCGGTTGTCGCTTTCCGAAAACAAGATTTTTTCAAATTTACCAAAATTAATTTAAATTGAGTTTTGATAGACTTTAAGCGACAAAACTAACCAAAAGAACCTCAATTTTTCTAGCAAAATTTTAAATTGAATCTGAAATAAATAAATTCCAGGGTAACCAGTCCGAAATTTTCGAGTGTTCTCTCCAACAGTGGTTATTTTTCTACCAACACATTTTCCACGAACACACTTTCCTCGCAAATGACGTTCTTACAAACAGTGACATTTCTTCCGTAACAGTACATACTGAAACGTCAGCGCAATCCATTTGCAACCAGAACTAAATTAAGATTCGAGAAAAACAGGTAACTACACGCGACAAAACCATATTTCTCAGACGACAGTCTCTTTTTAATGACCTCATCCGCCGCGAGTCCTTTTTGTCCCCAATTTTCACCGGTCACAACCAAACATTGAACCCGTCATCATGAATCATAGGTAACAGCTAGGATCGCAACACCGATATTTTCTGGTAGAATTCCCAGAGGAGGCGCCATTCTCTTCCATTGCACAAGTCAGCTTCGAAGTAGTGAGTTGACGGCGTAGTTGGCGTGAAAACGTGCCAGGTGCCCCTACTGACTGGCGACGACACATTTTTTGTATTAAGAATACACAACGTTAACGGTCCATGCTTGTGCTATCATTCTTCTGTTCTCATTTCAACTTGCGCCAGCGTGGCCAGTTGGTGGAGCTGCAGCCTTTCAGTCTAAAGACGATGGGTTTTAGTCCCACTAGACCAGACTGCTAGACCCAGCTTCCTGCTGGATGGCTTTATGTGTAGGTATTGTTTTCCATATGCGAAAGGTATTACAGTGGTATTCTATCTAAAATGCGAACATAGTTCAAGCAACATTTTGACCAAGAAATTCAATTTCAAGGACTTTTCAAGGACTTTTCAAGGACTTTTGGCAGTAGTTCAAGCCAAGCTCAGTGCAATGTAAATTCAAGACCATTTTTGTGCACATATGTACATTATAAGCGCAACCCCATTTACAACTGGGAAAATCTTTGAAAAGAGCAACTCAAATTATAACCTGATGTCATAAATGTTAGTCTGTGGTTCCTGATGTAAAATGATTTTGGCGCACTATAACATTGAATAGCATCCACCTGCTAACAATTAAGGTCTTCCAAATATTTCCAATGCTAAAAGCTGAAATTCAATGGATTTTCAAAGTCAGAAGGTTTTAAGTTCAAAGGATTTTCAGGGCTGTACAAACTGAGGTATAATTGTTGAATTTTGAACTACAGTAACATGATTGTAAAATGAACTGATCATGTATCTTGAAATTACATTACAAGAGCAACGCAGAGCGTTGAAATACGCCCACAATTGCACCGCATACGGTATCCTTCTAGGGTTGTTTATTGGTACCATAAAGTGGCCAGTAGAGGGCATATATGTAGTATGTTGTACTTTGCAAAATGGAAAGGCATGGTCATTGTCTCCTCAATAGGCTAGGGGCAAAATGTGAGTGATCTTCATAATACAAGCACATCCTATGCATCAGTTGCTTAAAGCACCACAGAAACATAGCATTAAAAACAAATTTACCAACATACGAGATTAGCACAGCATTAGAAT
>NMRA01000112.1:327194-453918 GCA_002633005.1 Phoronis australis | reverse complement strand
GGGTGGACGCACAAAAACAGACTCGAAAACACTAAAAATGGCCACTAGGTGGGGCAAACTATGTCGAATCCATCTGAAAACGGCAGGATAGCGTCACCTCACTAATAGGTGCCTACATACCAAATTTCATGAAAATCCGTTCAGGACTTTTGAAGATACAAAGGTAAGCGTAAAAAACTAAAATTGCCACTAGGGGGCACACCGGTAGTCAGATCCGTAAGAAAGTTCGCACATGCCGTCCCATTCATAAATGGACCATATGTGCCAAATTTCATGAACATATGTCAAAGGGTTTTGGACGCCAGACGCCGGACGGACGCGCCCGTACGGACGGACGGACGGACAGACGGACGGACGGACGGAGATGACGGCATAATGCGTCCACATATAAATATGTGGGCGCATAATAAAATGCACCTCATCTCAGGCACTTACGACTTGTACGTATTTCTCAAGCTCTAAAACTATTATTTATCTGAGGTACAAGATTGAGACCAGTTTCATAGCGTTAAGTCATCTAAAACACTTTGTTTGACCTATAACGTTCCTGTAACAGCTTCAGACAAGCGACCCATTGACGCGTACCTGTATAGTCAATGGCTAGCGCATTAGGCCATGTGCCAGGTCCGGTGTTGACGATCACTTTTCTATCGCTACCGTCCATATTGGCTCTCTCTATGACCGGACGAGTACCCCAGTCAGTCCAGAAGATATATCTACGAGTACAAATAAGTATAACAACAAGAAATGTAATTCCACATAGTGGTCCCGTGCACCTGTTCCAAACTCCGTAACACCATTCAAGAGTCTATTAAATGCAAGCCGTTGCATGCTTGCCTACTGTAATATATTACTACACTACATTATACACCGTACCACTCTTCAAAGAGTCCTACATGCGTGTTACAGTGCCCACAATGAGACTGCCTTTTCTTTGAGCAACGAGAACAAGTGTGAAGTCACGAGACCTAAGAGTTCTGGGATATCGGTATTTTCGTCTGAGGATGCCATTTTGTAAATTCGGCACGAAATACAGATTGCCGCTAGTCTCGGAGCTGAATATAAGCGAAAATCTTGGCAACAAGAGTAAACATCGACTTGATCCTGGAGCGCACCCTAACACGCATGCAGGACTCGCTGAAAAGTGTTACGGTATATAATTTATTGTAGTAAGATATTACAGTGAGCTGCATGCATGAAATGGCTTGCATTTAATAGACTCTTGAATGGTGTTACGGTGTTTGGAACGGGTGTCCCAAATGTACTATCGCTTCAGTAAAACACCGGAAATTCAAATTTGGTTCCAGTGGATCAGAATCTGCGCCAAGGGCTACTACATGGTTACACCTTGCTGTGGAAGAAGGTGGGTAAGCCGGCAGTCGAATGATCTGAATGCACGGGAAAGCAAATAAGCGATTCAGAACAAAAAATATTTGCCTAATGCTATCGGAAACTTCATGAAAGTGCAAAGACGCTTAATGACCTTCTCAAGTTAATCAAAAAAGCATTTATCTTGCTTCCCATTTTTATGAATTTAAACTAACGATCTGTTCTAATGTCAATAGGCAACGCATTTATTGTCATCTGATGTGTGAGTACATTTTTCGGACACCCTGTATTAAGTAATAACACAGTTTAGCTTTGTTTGAAGTCGAACACTAGTTTTATGTGCTTAAAACAATGGCGATTATTATTTTAAATTTGATGAGAATTGTCGAACATAAATAAGTTAACTGACTGAATAATGAAAACAATTAAGTGCGGTAATTCACTGATATTATTACTGTAACAGCGCAATTATTAAACAGACAAAAACAAAAACAGGGGTCAGCAATACTTTTAGGCTCGAGAGAACATATGCTCATGAAAAAGTCCTGTAGAGATAAGCAAGAGATTATTTGTGACAAACCCGTAAGTCGAATTCGCTACTATTGCTCTGGGCTGATCCAGTGAAGTTGTTATCAGTTTTTTGTGACGTCTTTCTGGAATTGAAATAGCAGCGATGATATTTTGTCCAGTGTCAGTGTAGTAAAGCATCTGCGAAGGAGCATCGACCGCCATGCCATCTGTAATGGAATCTGAAAATACGACAAACAAAAATGCTAATACAAATAAATTAAACGTATTTGTCAACGCAGCGGTTTGCCGCTAAGTAGAGGATTGATGGAAAACTCTGGCTTAAAATAATACAGCCGCATATCGGACAACCTGGACACAATTTTTGGATGGAGACCAGTTCCTCGTTTCGCAGTGACTACTGAAATTTGAAGCTCATAGTTATTTAGCAAAATGAGCTAGCTGTACCTGACAATGAACTATTCACGCACATCATCCCGTGCATCAGTGTGCCGCGTTCGTTTCAGAAATAGAAATACTAAAACCAACAGAATGAAAAACATGAACTGAGAAATTCGCCAAGAACATAAACATTTAGGAAGATAACCAAAGTAACAAAAACCACATGACGTTACTATTGTTACCTACCAATCGGAAGGTTCCAAAAGACTTCTTCGTGGCTTCCGTTAAGAAACGACCGTTTGATTACATTAGAATCCACTTCGGTCCAGTAGAAGTATTTCCCATTCCAGTCGTAGTCAATGGCAACGGGATTTTCGTGCGGGGACAGAGGAATAGCTTTCGTATTATATTCGTCAGATGTCATGTCAACCATGTATACCTTTTTCAGCCCACTGTCCGTTACTAAAAGAAAACTCTTCGGAACCTCTACCACTGAAATTTTAAAAACCAATAAAACAATCACGCAACAAAAGAGTTGAAGCAATGTGTACAATAAAGTTTCCTCAAATTCGAACTATACTAACAGACAAAAATACCATTTCCCATTTTTTAAACTTTAACGTTATTGTTGTAAATACTTAGAGTATCACGGTATATTGCTGTGAGCTAAGTTATAAAAAACGCCCTATAGCCTTCGAAACTGGTTTCGCAGTACACAGATTCACTGGATTGTAAACAAGTGATTGCTGGTAGGTTTACCAGTTACAACGTCTCACTGCTTAACCACCGAGTCACCCATGTTGACACAAGTTAAAATCTTCTTCATCACCCATACTACAAGTGTTCTTTGGACTCGAAAACAAATGACAATTCCTATTAACAGGTACTTGAGATCCAGATCAATATGTTGATTCAGTGGAAAATCAGTTCTCTCCAAGCACATAAATCACGTGACAGCTGAGTAGGAAAGGATCTCCAGTACGTAGTTCAACTTAGAAACTTTCTAGCTACATTAAAATTATGTGACAAAATAGAATTCAGAGTAGCCGCTCAAAAAACAAACACCAACCAACAAATAAACGAATAAAACAGTGACGGATCTAGGATATCACAAGGGGGAGGCCCAACAGTCTGTAAACATTTGTGCAAAGCACGATTGTAGATGCGCGTAGCACCGAATGGGGGGAGGTCGGGAGGGGGTTTGCTCCCGCCAGGAAAAAAATTCTGTTTTTTCCACTAAAAATCAAGCATTNCCCTCCCGACCTCCCCCCATTCGGTGCTATGCGCATCTACAATCGTGGTTCAGTTTCCGCAAATGCTTCCAGCCGGACAAAATGTTGGGCCCCCCTTGTGATATCCTAGATCCGCCACTGTTTATATTTTGTGCAATCAGTTCATAACAAATTTGTTGTATTTAAAATAGCTTTCAATTGCCCAAAAGACCAAATCCGATTTTTATGTTGGCATTGATGACGTGATTGCTTTGGAAATCGTCTTAAGTTAAGGTTTGTCAAAGAGAGAATTATGAGTTTCTGAGTAATTCACTAAGGCTTCGTTTAAAATTCACATCTTACCAGCAGCTTCTGTTTTTTCATCGTCACTCAAAAAATAAGAAGTAATTTTCTTTAAAAAATGAAGTAATTTTCTTTAAAAAATGATGTAATTACACAGTGAAGCAGACGACGTAGTGCGCAGCGCCACTGCCGGTAGTCTGGGATTTCCCGGGAGAGCCTATACTTAGCCATAGTTCTGTTAAGATTGCGCCGTGTTACACTTGATATTGGATCTGAGCAAATTCCCCAAACACACTAAAACTGCACACATTTAAATCCTGTTTCAGCCGTATAATGTTAATTACCGGGGTTAATTTATAAACTCAACATTTCCCTTCGCTCTTGCTGTTTTATTTTTTTGCGACAGCCAAGGGGGGAGGAGGGGGCGGGCCCCCTGCTCCCCCTAAATCCGCCTATGTTCAACAGACAAACAATCATTGTTGTAGATTTCATTACCTGATTTGCAAGTCCCGTTCATCGAAAGAGTCAATCCTTCACCACATGCGCACGTGGAGTTCGAGGGACCGAGGGGGAAACATAGCCCATCGCATATTGTTCCACGAATGTCACAAGGATCTAGAAATTAGAAAAAATGCACGAGGCAAGTGAAATCGCTTTGGGACCCGTCCTAAACCGAGACATGGTATCCTTACGGAATCAAAGAGCAACTAGAAATTTAAAAGGACGTGTCATATACCTCGAAGTCGGTGGCCGTAGCCTACCGGCTGAACATAAACTGAAAGACTCCACGTCAAAACAAGCCGGCAAAATTTAAGCATGGCCCAGAGCTACTTTCGCAATTTCTTTCACCCTTTTAAAGAGAAATCTCTAGTTTCTTGCACAGCCCAAATGGAAACATGAATTGTGTTGTCTACCCTTCGTAGCTTTCTAGAGCTGACTTCACGGGCCGATAATGACTTCATACCGAGTAAGAGGGTTCCTCGACGTATAAGCACATTCGTATTCCGTGAGTTGAATAGTACAGATGAATATAAATTTAGATTTGCAATAATTGCTTGCGATAACAAAGATTTTTTTGTGGCGAGCAACGTCGGGGGTAACTCGTTACAATGAAGAGAAGCATTTAACGGTGGGCAACTTTAATGATAACCGCTGCCTTGAAGTTCAAGGATAAGAACAATATTTTTCAAACGAGAAAATAGTTATTGCATAAAAGAAAAAAAAATGAAGAGCTGTGAAGAAACCTAGAAATCGCTCTTGAGCAAATTACACAGCTTATTCAAATAAAATAAAAACCAAATATAAACCACAATACATACAACCAAAATACAGGGATGAGGTACTAAAGGAAGAAAGTGGTGAATAATTGAGAGACGTCTATGCATAAATGAGATGCAGGAAATATGCGAAACAATACACCAGAAGAAATTATACGAAATACTTGTCTTATTACTGTTGAGTGCTTGGAAGATAGTTCATATCAGTTTCATTGAATTTAAAGTTGAGAAATAAATCGCCACATAATTGAGCGAACAATTATTGTACACGCTTGCAATAATTCGAGTGAGCACCGGCTCGCGAATGTATGTTCAGGAAATCGACAAGTCTTGCAAACTCAATAACGATTCTATGCTTACTATCGAAAACATCAGGCTGGTTTTCTGAGCTTAGAGCCACGATGTCAGACAAACTGTTATGGTGAATTCTCTGGATCATATCAGTTGAACCTGTGACTGCTGTGAAAACACCTCCTTCCATTCCTTGTTCAGTCCAAACAAGGAAATCCTGAAAATGTACACCTAACTTTATGGGTAGTTCATAACACGAATGTCTAAGGCCTGATGGAATGTTTTTGAACTGCAGTCTATATAGTTTCAGATACATGTACACGGCACATTTAGCCGCAAGACTGAAGTTTTGTGGTGCGCGCAAATAGTTGAGTCGAAAAATGGCCCCCGTGCACACCCCGGACTTCAACTCTTAAGTTGCATTTTTGCAAAGAGAAATACGTACGAAAACCGAAAAAAGATGTTAAGAAACCGAAAAAGTGTCACACATGCGTTTTTTATGCAAATTAGTGCCGCCATTACCGATGTTTCGTTACTTGATGGTATAGGACTTTGTTTTTCCTGTAATTGAACATATGAAATCTGAAAACTGATGTTTTGAGGGTCAAGCATTAAGAAGGAATAATTTTCTTCATAATCATTGCATCTGATTTGCATTACATGTATACGATTACTTACAATCTATAATACACTGAAAGTGTACATAAGCCAATATAAACACTAACATAAAGTGCAACTTTCAGTGCTTATATAATAAGTTTTTTAGTGAACCGTATCTCAACAATTTTTTAAATAATAATATCTCATTTTTCGACTAGACTAAAAGGCTCCATCGTCAGATTTTAAAACTAGCTTCAACGACGCCTCGAGGAATTAAACAACACTTTGCCGTCGGCCAACAGACCGTCAGACCAAAGCATACTGGTACGAACGACCTCTTTCATGAAAAGTCCGACAGACAAAATACATGTACATGTATTTCAACTCGTTTTAATAAAGCTCTCATATTTTTATCAAAATAACGTAAATTCTTTCGCTTTATTAACACATTTACTTATAGTACTTGCTACAAATGACTGCACCTTGAAAAATGAAATTCCAATCAACGTGGATGAAGAGACTCTTGAAAAGTCTATTCTTCTTCCGCTCCCAGATAAGCCAATTGATTCAATAGTTTTTTTGGTAACATCGGTCCAATAGATGCTGCAAAATAAAGATATTAAACAACTGTATCATTTCGCAATTGAATCAGATAAAAAATGTGTGCAAAAATTGATAGAATGCTTTATACTAGAGCGCTATTTACAACTACACAGATACATGGAACTGCGTTGGAATCATTTCGAGCTGAAAATTTATTGAAATTCTCCGACTATATGCGTCTACTTTGAAGAATCACCAGAAACGGAAGAAGAAACAAGGAGAGGGACCTTAGAGGGGAAAGCGGGAAGATAGTGCGAAAGGCAAGGGAGAGAGAAGGGGATGTGTTTACCGTTTGTCATGGAAGTTTATAGCCAGGCGGGTAATGTTGGAGTTGCGAAAGCGAATGAAATCTTGTCGTTGAGTGCCGTCCAGAAGAGATCTCTCGAGAACAGACTTGCTTCGATCAAACCAAAATAGGCGGCTATAAAATAAATGAATCGTTAACAATAAATCGTCACACATGTATGTTCAGCACGTGTCCTTCATTTAGAGACGCAAATTATACTAATTTGATAGTCGAGAATCAAAATTTGTCACAAACCAAATCCCTGATCTGAAAAATAATGGATAAATTACATTTGTTTCCAAGAATGGTAGTGTAGCACCATAACCATCAACAATCATGAAAACTAAACCGACATCGTATGGAACGCAACATGAACACAACGCTGTCTACATCTCAGAGGATGCCCTGTGGGTGACGTTTTTCGCCAGTTTCTTTGCTCAGCGTGAAGTCAGAAATAGCTCTGGTAACAAAGCGTATCACTCGTGAGCCAGAGATCCCGAGTTCTAATCTCGCGACATTTGATACATTTGTCCCGTGGACGTGCATGCTCCGGAAGCATGAATTACTTTCTGCTTAATTTGGGACAAGTACCCAAAGCGTTTCTAAACTCTCCTTTCTTCACAAAAACAAGTTTCATTTGCAAAACTTACTGGCGTTATGAAATTGGTCTCAAATTGTTTCTGTGTCCAATTAGAGGTGATTTCCGGACTGACTGTTCGATGCTACTCGAGACCAGGATCTGCAAGTTAGCTCGTCACGGCGTGTCATTTAATGATATCAAGGAATAAACAACTGCCAGTTACAGTACATGTATTTGCAAACCAAGAAATATTTCCTCTTCTGAGTAAGAATGAAGTTGAGACCAATTTAAAGTTGGTATGAGATGGTCTAACTTAAAAGCTCATTTCTTAGACGGAACGCAAGTGTCAAATCTCCAGTTGTCTTCGATAAGGTGTTTTCTCTTAAAGTACGCCACTCACAGACATAATCAAGGTTGCGTTCCGTTGAGTTTCTGGCAAGTATGGCAACAACAAGCAATACCACCGAATGACAGGCGAAATTCTCCCGAGACCTTACTACCATAAACAAGCAAATGAAATGATTGAACAGTGGTCAGGAATATTGAATTTGGGAGGTAAACTCGCTGTGTCCTTTCTATAATCAAGGATTGTTTGCCTTTAGTGTCTCGCGAGACTAAAGCGTTACGGAACGCACCTAAGTTAGCAGTTCAACCACTGGTATCTACAATACAGTTCGACAAGACACACAGCATATAACTTCAGAGGGAACACATGATACTCATCTGCAACCATCCATGTGGTAACAAAACAAGAAGAACTATCTAAATTACCGTCCGACAGGATCTACAGCAAGCGCCGTTGGTTCGAAGGTGTCATTACAGATGAGCTTTTTGGCGTGAGTGCCGTCGTCCTTAGCAACAAATATACATTTTGACTGAAGATCAGCCCAATAAATATAGGATGAAACCCAGTCCACCGACAGGTCTGGAAGGAAAAGTATGAACACACTTACAATGCAATGAAACATCTCAAACCTCGCGAATTAAATTTTCGCTACCTATTGATAGTGCAAGGACGTCCGTGAATTTTTTGTTTTCACTCTTGTTACTCTCACTGTCCTAAGATTAGTCGGTCAGTATTCAAGACAAAATGTTTTCAATAGCACACAAATTTTAGGGTTGGTCAACCAAGGGTAATAAAATTGGTTTTAATTGATGCATAATCGAGCGCTTTTTAAATATTAACAATAACATAATAAGTAAATTAACTATGTAAAACAGACAAAAAACCTAAACACAAGTTTTGGACTACTGCTACCGTAAATTAAATCAATTTTACCTGTGAGTTTGGCTGTAGGTGACTGAAATTGCTCGAAGTCGAAAACTTTTTGCGTGGGATGACCTTTCAGGAGCCTCGTTCTGAAAATTGACCCACTTCCACTCTCCTGCCAGTACACCATGTTTTGCTTCCAATTAAAGTCAAGCGCACTAATGCCATTCTTTCCACCAACAATGCATTCGCTTTGTACAAGCAAGGTGTGGTTACTTAGGCTTGTGGTAGGCAAACTGTACGGGAGGGAGCAAATGCTACTTCCGGTGCTGACCAGGAACGACGGCTTTCTGGTGTCTTTATCAAGGCTAACTGAAAACAACAATGGACATACTACATGTAAGTGACAAAGAAACACAACAGGCCTTCCAAACAGTCCAAGCATGCGCACGTACAGTAAGCCTCGCTCACGAATTTCTGCGTGTCGGTCATCTTCCATTCAGACGTTGTGAGAGAAGGTTAAACAGCTCAACAAAAACCAGAATGGCTACTGACCCGTCTAGGATTCATGTTGTATTCTAGCACGTCAATAATTTTGAGGTGCACTAGCACCTCAATATTCGTTTACATAAAGTAAAACGCTAAGCATTCTACCTGTCAAATATCCAGCGTCCAACATATGTCTTAAGTCATACATTTTACATTGATATGATTTATGCCTTCTCTCTCATTTTAGTTTTACACAATACTTAGAAACCAACAGTTCCAACGTTAGCCTCAACGACTTCTTGCTACATCGGCATATACATGTAGTTTTGTTGGCTTACCTGAAAATCCTGTACATAAAACCATTTCTTTAAATTCAAAATAGCCTTATATTTCAATGTTACGCCATTTTGACTAGAAGATCGCGTTGAATTTTACCACGTGTGCTGGCAAACATCGTCACTTATTCAATGTTTTCGGAGAATGATTTATACTTTATTGACTTTGACAGTACTTAACTTGGTGGTCACGGCTGACTGGCGAAAAACACAAGAAGCTGTTAGACGTGGGTAAAAATTCTATGAAACGAAATGACCTTGCGCTGGAATAAAAATTATGCTTTATATTGGCGATTGCTGCATTTTCAAATATTCCAAAATGCACGATGGCGCTTACAATTCAGTGGCCCTGCATATACATGTACTGTACATGTACGGGATATCGCTGGGGGAATCACTGATACATGCTCACGGGATATCGCCGATACCCAAGCAGTTCACTTACCCGCACACGTCTTGTTGTTGGCGGACAGCTGCGACCCATCTTCGCATAGACATTGCGGATTCTGTTCCGGGAGTTGGACACATATGTCTGAACATCCGAAGTTTCCACAGGAACCTATAAACCAACACAATTGAGACGATACCATCAAAATCTAGACATACCGCGACATTCACATGCACAGCAGCCCTCATAGCCCTTTAAGAGTCTGAGCCATTCGGAAATTTTCAACTACTGCGTTGCCATCGTTTTTTAAATGCATTGACGATTGATGTCACCCTAGCGCGTTCAGAGTTAGGGTTATTGTTGGGTTGCGTTAGGGCTGGGGTTGAAATTAGACTTAAGGCTAAAACATGACTTCATACGATGTTACTTTCTTCCGATTTTTCTCAGTGCGATAGTACCGAACCTATCGAAAACTTGGTAACTTGTACACAATATGGCATAAGTCAACTGAGCCTGTCATAATTGAAAACACTGGCCCACTACAACACGCTTTCGTGTGAGCATGTATCGATGGAGTTTAGTCGCGATCAGGCTCAAGTTTTAACTGGATCACCACTTTAAACACCAGGCCTGCTAACCTTAGACCCAAAAAGCTCACGAAGCCCCAAGATTGCGCAATATCTCGCAAGATACCGCTTTGCATTGCCAGCGAAACACGTGAGCACGATGGCTTTACTTGCTGAATTCTCGAGTCTACGGAACGCAGCCAAGGTTTACACACGTCTCTCAGTGCTCAGTACTATCATCGGGAGCCTACAACCGCCCCATAGTGCAGTATAATATGACCATCACACTGGTGGGTAAGTTCTTCATTAAATCTCTCGAATTGTGAGACTTGCGTAGAAACTATCGAAGTACAGAGGCGACTTTATTGAAAATGATCACTGTCGCTCATGGACAGTGGAATCAAGGCCCGTTCCAATACACAAGATACTGGTTATTGAAAGCTTGTGAGATCACATGCTTCGCTTGTAATATATCTGGCGAATTGTTGGGTGATCTCGCCCAGAATTGGATTGGCCAAGACAGGCACTTAGTTCACCCTGCTTAGCTGGCTAATAAACGAAAATCGAATTAAGCCAGTTTTTGGGGTTGTGTGGCTAACCATAAAATTGCTAATTTGAAAATGTCACATGTACACATTGGCTTTGTCTTAACTTGATTACGGAAATAAAATCGTATCACAGAAAGGAAGTAATGAGACCAGTTTTATGACTGTATAGGCCTGGTTCGATTTTCGTCTAAAGCCAGGCTATATAGGGCGAAATACAGCTTTAAGCCAAGCCTCGAACAGTGTGAAGGCTTGCTTACGTGGTAAAGTACACCGCATCTTCGAAATGCAACGCTGTGCTACGCATGCTCTGTTAAAAATGAATTTGGAGATTGCTGTTTGGAGCTAGAAACATGATGGTGTGTTTTTCTGATCTCAGGCGGATATTGGTGTATCGCTTGGTGGTAGACGCAGAGTTGTCCTGAACTACTTACTTCATGAGCACAATGGAGGTAACGGAAAGGTTTAAGGATAATTCTGAGGCCAAAAGTAGCGGACAGGAGGAATTTTTAATTTCTACTATTCACTCGGTTAGATGTCCCCAAATGTTTTCAAACACTTGGGAATATTTGAAGTATTCTGGGCCAACTAGAATCATCCGTTTATGCTCTAATAGTCTAAAAGTGGTCAGTTATTATACTCACTCTACTCGTTCCTTAAGAATTTTGCTTCACTTGGAAAATAATTTATTTAGTCGAAGTTAACTCTATCTGATACTTCCTACTGGCGCGACGTACTTGGAAGTATGACACCTTACTATAAGAATATAACTATTGCTGGTAAAGAAGACTTTTTAAATCAACTTTTGTGATTTAATAGTAACTTGGGGATCGTAGGCAGCAGTGTTTTTTATAAGTCTTAGTTTGTATAACTCTGATGGCGATCTCGTTAGTTTAGACGATATGATAAATGGGTTTGATATAAAATCCAGTTTTGTAGAATATAATGGTGTTGTTTGTGTTCTAAGAAAGTTTCAAAAAGTCTATCTCAAAGTAAATTTAAAACTGTTAATGTCTATTCTCCTTATATGCGTTTAGCAATTTCTCACTTACCGGAACGATTCGAAGGGTTGTAGACATATTTGTTCTACCTCCGACGACATTAAGAATCTGTCTAAGTCAGAGTGTAAATGGGAAATAGAGTTAGGAGGTAGTTTAGATTGGAACGTGCGCATTGCCTTATGAAATAACAAAGGATGCCAATATTAGACGGTTCCAATTTAGAATATTACACAAGATTATTGCAACAAATACTTTTTAGTCAAAATCCAAGTTCAGGATTCTAATTTCTAATAAAACTACAGAGACGCTGTCACACCTTTTTTGGGAATGTCGCCTCGTATAAGATTTTTGAAAGGAATTCAGAAAACTACTTCAAAAGTGTCTCATTCAGCTTCCCACCTGTCTCTCTTACAAACGTGTTATTCTTGGACTTTATAAGACACATGATTTTCTATTTAACATTTCGCTTTTACTAGCCAAACAGTACACTTACAAGGAGAGATGTCACAAAAATATATCTAACATTCACAAATGTGTTACATATACTTATGAGTACAATAATGATGAACAATTAATTACGAATAAAAATTTTGTGTATGACAGCTTCTCAGGGAAATGGGAAAATTTTATTCTTCACGTTAACTCCATGTAGCAGTTGTTTACTTTATACACTGTACCAGGCACGAGAATGGTCTCTCCTGAGGTGAGCATGCGTGAATAAATACATGTAGATGTACTTGTTGTTTGTTTTGGAAAAAATTATCAATGATAATAGAAATATCTGAAAAATAAAAATGATCACTGCGTTTTTGGTAAGAGGTACGTCGGTTCTGGTATTTCTCGTAATTTGAACATTTGGCTAAATTGGGAACATCACATCTCAGGAATGGCTGAACTCATCCCCATGAAACTTTCTGACAAAGCACTCCCCCGTTCTCTTTTGTCCCAAAATAGATGTGAAAATGAAATGATAATTTTCGAACTGTAACACTATTTTGAGATTTCTTATTGCATATTTATATAAACAATTGCCTCCACCACTGAATGTCAACAGCTCAGCTCTTTCAATAGCCCAGCTCGCGTGGTGTCAGATGGAAGGGGGGGGGGAGCACTACAAGAGTCTTGTTGTGAAAAGAACTATGTAATGAGGAACAAGATGTACCTTGGTGGATTCACGGATTGAGACACACGCGAACAACAAGAAAACTGTCACCAAGGGCTATAGCGAGATCAGACCGAAATCTAAGCCAATAGTGATCTCGTCTAAACTACATGGCGGTCCAGCAAACCGTTTAGCAAATGGAAAGGAGGGGACCACAATGATAAAATTTTCACCCAAGGGCGCAGCAGTATGAAGTGTAAGGCGACTCGGCTAAAATGTATGGATAGCGTCGTTTAGCTCTTAATTAGTGATAGGGACATATCTGGTAAATTTCATAAAGATCCAGCGAAGGACATGCTAGACAAAGAAGCAAACGAGAAATCGTGTTAAGGTAGCGCAGCAGACAGATCTGTGGTCAGCCGGATTTCATGAAGATCCTGCATGCATGGGGTCTGAGAAGATACAGCAGCGGATGATGCCGAAAAGCCGGACACAGCAACTGGACGCCGAATGGACGGAGATGAGGACAATATGAGCGGTCATATGAATACATATGTGGGCGCTTAACAAAAGCAAAAGCAGAGTGGCGTGCTTCGAAAGCAAACGATATGTACGCTGACGTCAAAGAAGAAAAATATAGGAAACTGTGTATATCTTAGGACTTCAGAGGATATACACGCTCAGCTAAGTGTAGAATGCGAAAGTAAGTGGTAACGTAAGGTTTATCATAATTTAGGCAACAGCTTTCATTTCCACGTGGCCTGTCTACAACTATTTTTTCTTCTACGCGCGTAACGACGGGATATACTATTTATATATGTGTTATTTACGAGTTTGTTTCCGCTCCGGAAATCGCCGATTATTTACCAATGATTATCGCAACTCCACAGATGTTGCCCTCCCCCCAACAACAATGCTCAAAACATAAATCTGGCAAATGATAAAGGATGTTTATTATAAATCGTCTTTCACACAAGAAGTGTGAGCTTTAGAACTCCTTATGTCCGGGAGTTTTTGGTAACGCGGTCCACACACGTGTTAATGCAATGAACACATCCTCGATAGAGCTGAACGCAGGAAAGTTAGCTACTGTGTGTTACATCCAACTTACTGTTTACTTGGGGCTGGCTCCATTTGTCGTACATCACAATGGAGTATGGCGTCGCTCCAAGTTTAAAATTCAAGTTGACCTTTGATGAGCCCGTGCCAAATACACGCAGTTTAGAGGCCGTCAGATCCGTTACAAACAGGTACGACTTTGGAAAATAGAGAGTCAAGTATTCAATAATTACTAAGCAGACAGGGGGCTATGAATGGCCCTGTACAATAATTTTCGACTGTGGTGATTATAACAGCGAGCCAATAAAAAGATTGTAGAGTCTCACAAGCGTTTACCACACTGGAATATCGCGTAGGAAATTAGGACGTTTTTGCAATTACAAAGTTACATGAGTGAGCTACTAACAGAAGGTTTTAACTTACGATGAAGATGCAGTTTTATTGTTTCTAGATGCGCACATAGACCGTGACAGTGTAGCCAAACTTATCTAGTTCTTTTACGCTCACAAAGCTGCATATGGAAGCACACGCAAACGCACACACACACGTATATAGAATTTATGGAGACCATTAACTATATTTAGGAACAGGAGCAGCTCTTCACAACTTTTGTTACAAACTATGACGCGATTTCGGTTCCGAACTAACTTTAGTTCGTTGCACTGTAACTACAACAATAAATAAATGAACAGACGATGGGCAGCGCATCACTGAAAAACGTGGGGCTATAGCCCCCAAGCCTCCTATGGTGCGCCGCCCATGTCCTGACCTAAACAAGAAATGTATCAGAAAGATTTGAACAAGGGATATAGCAGAAAAAGCCACTTACCTTATATATCGCTATTCCGTAAAAACTTGTTCCTGGAACCATGAACAGTTGTGTTCTATCGTTTCCATGGAGATCCGTGGACTCCACTGTGTCTCTTCCGCTATCCACCCAATAGATACGATCGTTGGCGATGTCGACTGTTATCCCTGAGGGGTGGGACAGGCGGTTGTTGATTAGAACACGCCGGTCGCCTCCATTCAAAAGGGATCTCTCAATCTTTGGCACGTCGCCATGATCAGTCCAGAAAAGATACCTGAAAAAAACACAACAACGAAATTTTGACATAGTTTCGGTGATTCGATCGTTAATTATGCGTCATCATTTCTGCATCGAACATGGAGTATGTCCCCTAGTTCAATGTAACAACGCAAAGCAAGCCGCGTGTTATCTGTAGAGGGTGCGTCATCCGTGGATTGGACGTGCACCCAACTTAAAAGCGGCTATAAAACGTGTTCGGTCCAAGAACAGGACTTCAGATTTATACAAATTACCACTGAAATTTTGGTTTCATCTCGTTTGTTAATCAGATGGAAAGTGATTTTGAGACCAAGTTCATAACACTAGGATGCCGAAAACAATTCTTGCGACTGAAGGTGGGTTTTTAGTTCTTTTCAGATTTCCTGACAGAGTGTCCGCTTCTGGCAACGATAGCTTCACTGTATTCGTCTAGGAGAGGCGAACCTACGGAGTGNCAGTCCAGAAAAGATACCTGAAAAAAACACAACAACGAAATTTTGACATAGTTTCGGTGATTCGATCGTTAATTATGCGTCATCATTTCTGCATCGAACATGGAGTATGTCCCCTAGTTCAATGTAACAACGCAAAGCAAGCCGCGTGTTATCTGTAGAGGGTGCGTCATCCGTGGATTGGACGTGCACCCAACTTAAAAGCGGCTATAAAACGTGTTCGGTCCAAGAACAGGACTTCAGATTTATACAAATTACCACTGAAATTTTGGTTTCATCTCGTTTGTTAATCAGAAGGAAAGTGATTTTGAGACCAAGTTCATAACGCTAGGATGCCGAAAACAATTCTTGCGACTGAAGGTGGGTTTTTAGTTCTTTTCAGATTTCTTGACAGAGTGTCCGCTTCTGGCAACGATAGCTTCACTGTATTCGTCTAGGAGAGGCGAACCTACACTGTACGGAGTGTCAGGGGGTTTAACTCCCCTGGGACAGGATCAAAAATAAAAACAAGTAATTCAAAAGAAACGTCGCCAGGAAACCGAAATCAGCTACAAAAACCAAAACAAATCTTACACGGGAAAGGCCAAACCCCCTCCCAACCTCTCTCCCCTCTCGGATTTGCGCGATTCCTAAACCCACCCATACTGAAAACGTAGATCTGCCACTGTTTACGTGTCAGTGCCACCGTAGACACATTATTAGTCACGAGCTCACGAGTACATCTAGAGGTCAGTGCGAGAATATGTACATGTGCATGTATTTGCAGCCTTTTCTGTTCACAGACCGGGGTGAGGAGAGTGATTTTCACGCCCAGAAAAGGTTCACGTCGTGCATTAAGAGCTCCGAATGCATTTATATCTGACCTCCACAGAAAGCTCTCACTTTTTATTTATGGGCTGTTAGTTCGTTTTAACTCAATGAACTCGTATTCTGTGGATCCTAACAAAAGGGTTGCTCTAAGAGAATACCTATGAAAGTAACACTATTTCAAAGAAGCTCCCGAAAACGGGACACGTTTGATAGAGCTAACACTCTGAATGGGTAGCGTTTCATCTTGTCGATTCTCTGCAATGAAAGAGCGGATTCCCTTATCCCCCAATGGGACACTCCGTCAAAGTACTTAGTCGAACATGCCCGGCTCCGCAGTGCCGTTACACTAATTAATTCACCGTTTTGACAGTCTTTTTCTTAATCCAAATTGGCGCACAAAGAATGATTACAGAGATATTATCGTATTTTGCGGCCGCAAAACGCATTATTGGGATTAAAAAGCAAATAAATTTAATATGAGCACCCAGCCCACAAGGATTATTAGTCACCTTAAACAAAATACAAGAACAGTAATGCAAATACAATTTGATATGAAACTCAAAACTACTTATAATAATAAGTGAACAGAAAATTCCGTCGTCTATTAAAAGCAATGCCTATATAGCTTAAGCCAGATCATTACAATAATTATTTTATTTTGTCTTCAGAAAACAGGTCGAAATCTAGGAGCATAAAAATGATTTTATCAAACAGCAAAAAAGACTTCGAGAAACGGACAATGGCAGAAAAAATGAATTTCATCGTCAACAGCGTGTAAATTACAAAGCAAGCAAAACGAAATTGTGAGGAAAGTGATATAGGATATCGGGTCAAACAGGAACATGAGTAGTTTTTATCAAAAAGTTCTTAATAAAAAATTTGCAGGTTCTTAGATTAGGTGATTGATTAACAGCATTTTTCCAATCATCAATCACTGTCTTAATAACATTTGTTTGTAAAATAGCGATATTACTTTTAATTTTGGATTCAAATGTATTATTTAACTAACAAGAGTTGAAGTTGTTATCTCGGAGGACCAATTCGAATTGTTTTGGTTATAGTCCCATTCAAACGATTTTCGGGTAATACTTCCACAATTAAAATTCAATATTTATTCCATAAACGAACCATGTTCATGTGACGATTATACCTAGGGCTAATCCAACCCCTGTCACCTCTCATGGCAGGAACAGGAGCTGAGGGATGGATTACGAAATAATACCTCATAGCTCTATTTTGTACAAAGTTAAATGTTGAAATCCCCAGACTCCATAGCAATATCCCACAATGGGTTGTACAAAGGCGGAACAGAGATGGATAAAAGTTTTATAGCCAATATTTCTCAGGTTATAAAATTTTAGAAATTATACCACCGAGAGCACGCCCAGCTGAATCGCTGAAAGTTTGAGCAGTGTCTTGAAAATACAAAAACTCTTTTAAGATCTAAGTATTTGTACTTTGTTTGTAAACAAGACTTATATTCCCAAAATTAAAGTTGCAGTTATAGACAAGGCAATTCTTATTTCTAAAGTACAATATTTGATTTTCCTTCATTAATGCAAGGTTCCCAGTTTTGCACCACTCGAAAATATGGTTAAGCATAATTTGAAGATTGCCTTAATTTTTGGCTATTAAAACCATGTCATCTGCGTACAATAATAGATAAATTCAAATAGTCTAACAAAATACCTAAATTTAAATTTCTAATATCAATCGCAACATCATTGAGGAAAATATTAAAACAGTCTGCACATAACCCTGTCTAACTCCGCTAGTTGTTGGGGACCAATAAATGAAAAAGTCAGTGTTAAGCTTGGTGTTAATGTTGGATGAATTAGACTTATTGGAGTTGACCAGACTACAAAACAATAAAATCCGCTCTGTTTTGACTATTTTGTTGGTACAAATCGACAAATATTTGCCAGACATTCGCAGAAAGCAAAGTTGGTGACGAAACCAGTTCAATACAGTCAAATCACCAGGTCATTCATAGATGGGGATTTGACTCAGGCACTAGAACACTCAGTTACACCCTTACTTTTTAGAAAACCTTTTAATTTGATTCCTCACAGTATGGCTTTTGTAAAGGACATTCTGCAGAGTTGGCAAAAGTTGAATTTTTAGAGAGAATTGTGAAAAAGTAACTTTATTCATTTTTATAAGAAAAACATGTGTGATAACCCAGAAAACTGTAACATTAATACCAACCGAAATTTGTCCATGCTTTTTGTGATTTTGCTGTGACTTTACCTTTCTTTATTGCCAAATTTCAGTGAAAATACATGGTCACGTGACTCAATTAATGGCAGATTGATACAAGACACCAATCAAATTCTACTGCCTCTCTACTCTCAGAAAATATATACTTTTATTGAGTTAAATGCTACAGTATTTTTTAGATATTTGGCAAAACACACAAACATGCCCATAAGGTACTACACGAGAGCGCTCGGGGGAGCGACACTTGGCGAAATTAACCGAAAAGACGACGATGGAGAGGGAGGACGACGACGATCATGACGATGAACAACACGATAACGTTCATGTGAGTAGCGAAGAAAGCAGTAAGAAATAGGCTGCAGTCTTGTTCACGCACCCGGTTTCTCGTAGACGACAGAGGTTGATAGCAAATGACAGCCACCGGTTTGCATCAATATAGGTAAAAACTTGGGTTTTCTCATTAAAAAACACAAGTAAATCAGTTTCCTGGCATCTGTTTTCAACAAATTCCTCGAACAAAGAGCCAAACCTGACATACGCCCTGTATATGAATTGTAGCCACTAGAAAATGCCCCGTGGCCACGACCTGACTGTTCAGTGCTACCTATTATCTTGAGCGCCACTAGGCGAAATTAACGACGATGACGATTGTGATGATGAAGGTGGCAATTATGAGCAACACTATAACACTCATGTGACTAGAGAAGATGTGAGAAATCAGTAAATAGGCTACAGTCTTGAGCGACACTTGGCGAACAGCAAAATCGGTCAACAAAGGAACAGCGTTTTCAGAAACTCTCGAATAATTCAAAAAGTAGACGTCATAGCGACAAATTGAAAATATCTTCTGAAAGTCTGTTCAAAACTCTATGTAACCTGGCAGATTTGCAACATTCCATGAATTTTTCGAAGAATTTTGCGTTTTTATGAAATTCAAAGTCAAATAACTCGAAAGCGGTAAATCTGACAAAAACGTTATCACGCAACTTTTGAAAGAGCATGCTTCAAGGAATCCACATGCAAAAGTTTACGTCATTTGCTCTTCCCGTTCAAAATGCGACTGCAGAACGATCGAAAATGGGTGAAAAGAAATAAGCCGAACTGACAACTGTAACCAATCATTAAACGGGCAAATTCGACACTATACCTTTGATTGGGCAGTGAGTCAAAAAGAAAACCAATGAAAATGCTTCGAATTCTCAGAGCAATTAGAATTGATCAAACCACATTGAAGAAGTGGATTATTGTTTTTACGTATCAGGGCAAATTCTCGGGAAAGTGACGAGACCAGTGAGAAGAACCGTAACAAGGACAACCTGCCAAAGACGGCGCCTTGAGGGTTGGCGTTATATGCGTACCGAAAACATAGGACTTGTACGTGCGGCCTCGGGAGTGTGGCAACTGATCATGGCGGTCGTGTGAGGTAAGTGGGGTATTACGTTTTTAATGTGTGGCGCATTAGAATCCCAATTATTAGCATTAATAATTAACGTTAACACGTTTTGTCGTGGGTTCTTACCCTTTTGACGGATGTACAGCTATAGCGAAGGGGGAGTCCGTGTTGGATGTGTGAAGAGTTCGAAGCTTGTTGCTTGATAAAGACATGATGATTATCCAGTCATACAGCGCATCCGTCCAGTACAAATTACCATTTGCCCAGTCATATGCCATTCCTAGCACTTGTGCGGAGGTGTGCTCCGCTAAGGTGGTCGTCACTGTACTACCATTTAAATGCAGTCCTTGTATATTTTTGTTGCCAGCGTCACTCCAAAACAGACGTCGACCATTATAGTGAAATGCTAGTGCTTTAAAATGCCACTTGGTGCCAGGAGCCGTGATGTACTTTGTACTGGCCTGTCTCGTTGTGATCCACGCATCCGGATTCTTCGTTATAGACACAATTCTGGCAACGCCAAACGCATCTTTTTGGGACCAGAGAAGATTCGGGCCGTGGTCCACTGAAATAAACATTTTTCAATTGTAATCACAACATTCGAATTTTACCTTAAACAAGAACAGAGCATGTGCAGACAAACTGAAATTGAATTGACCTGTATTCCAGATATAACCCTACAGAAAATAGTGTTACTTTATAGTTGCAGCAGCGATCGGTTAGGTTGTAGGGGACAAGATGCCACAAGATACAATTTTCAAAGATGACAGCCAAAATCCCGTATTGATTTGATCATTTTGGTGCAACGACCTATCTGTTTGTCATGCGCATGACCCCGACATGGGAGACTCAAGCCTGCGAGTTCAGGTTGGGTGGTTCGTTAAACGACGCAATTCTAATTTAAGAAAATGTAATTAAATGTAATAAGTAGACAAAACACATTGAAACGCTCAAATCTTAGTAGGAAATCTAAAGTGTTCATACACCGCGGATTTCAGAGGTAATTTCCAAAAATAATCTCTTTGATTACGTATTTATAAATTAAAATTAGTGAATTTCGAAATTCTGGCTGTTGACACTTTTATTTAAAACACGTTTACAAATACACTTGTGACAAAGTCATCAAATATTTACTGAAACATCAATATCCCAAATTTGAAATTGATGTATTACATGTTTAAACACTTGCTGTTGACTAAAATGGATTTCCCTACGTCCTTGTCATTCAAAGATTACGACGACTTCGAAATGCGCAATGCTTGTATCACATATAACATGAGATAACAATTGTAATCGCTTATTCCAAGACATCTCACTTGCATCCTCATTGCTATCTAATTGAATTAAGGTTATGAAAGCCCATGTCAAAATGTCCAAATTTGGCTAATTTCGGAACAGTATATCTCGGAAATAGATTGGTATGAAACTTTCAGATATCAGTGCTCTCCGGAAACATGCTTTTAGGGACGGTTTTACAGAGTATGAGGGGCTATCAAATAATAGGACTTTCATCCAACAACTCAAAATGGTAAAAAATGAAATCATAACGATAATTTATTAAACTGTAAAAGCGTTCTCGAGATTTCATCTTGAACATTGATATAAAACGAAATTTGGTCATGTTATTGATACGGTTGTTATGCTATCGGTCTAAATTTCATTTTGGCTAAATTAAACGAAATGGTCACGTGACCCAATTAAATGTCATGCTGCTAAAAGTAAAAAATCGAACCCAACGAATTTTCAACTGTCAGCAAATACGAACTTTTCAAGGGTTAAAATTAAAAAGTTTGTGGTTATTTGGCTACACACACACACACACTTGTCTACAAGGTCCTACATGTACATAACATTAACTATACGCGTCCCATGAGACGAACTTAGTGACTTACGCTCCACCCAACAGTTTCCTAAAAATAATTCCATCTCTCTTCAGTAAAGTAACCTACCCGTAATTGCAGGTTATTTGGGAAATGTGTATACGTCATTGCTTAACCGTGACGTGCAAATTTTTACATGACAACAGACATTTTTCGTCGGCCGGGCAGGCCCCTTTGCTGACGTCTACTCGACTCGCGACATGCAGTCTGGATACGGGCTCAAAGGCAGATTGTATGGTACTGGGTCCCGTTCCCCAACTCAACACGCTGGCGAGTGAAAGACAACCGACATGACTACGTGCTATTTGTAATAAGTGGCAAAACCTCGCTGGAAACTCGCGCGATCTCGATCTACTCGCACGACACTACTCCATGGAACGCCTCGGTCCCAATCGTATGAAAGAAGACATTCAAGCTGTCCTTTTTGTACGACTACATACACTGTAATACCACGAATCATTTTAGAAAAACGTGATAATGGGTGAATTGACTAGCACGGCCTCATGTCTATCGTCGAATTCAGAGAACCAATGGGCCATGTTGTCTTTCTTCACTTCCACTTTCAGTGGCTCGGTTGGCCCGAGTTATACAGAGGGTTAATGAAATTGTTTTTGTGCTGATCGCGTGGCGTGCTCCTAAATTATCCCTAAATACTATTACAATAGTATATATTATACATACTAGTTTGACTTATATTCCAGCGCGCAAACTTCATGTAGCTCGATTTGATGTTGAATGTTTTTGAAAACGCGCTGGGGTGTTATTGAAGCATGAAACACTATCAAGAACGACTAAATTAGGGGTGGACTTTAATTGATCTTAACTAACATGTGATTTCGTTATTTATTCCAACGGGTAAGCCAAGTATATAAGTATTCAACAATGATCCTTGTAATCACCCACAATTGATAAAAAATATCTCCAATCCGGACGCGGCAAATGGCTTTAAAGAGACAATTGTCGATAAAAAGGAAAAGCCCAAGACTTTCTGTCGGCTAAATCTAGCAAAGCTGGGAAAACGTTACACTACTCTTCTTTGCCAGAACATAAACATCGTGGAACATTTCAAGAACCTCAAGCCATTCTCGACCATACTCAATTATAATACCTATCAAAAAGTTCGATATGAGTTGATAAAATAATAACAACAACAAGAACAAGAATAAAAATAATAAATAAATAATTATCATTATCATTATTATTACTATTGCTATTATTATTATTGTTGTTGTCGTTGTCGTTGTTGCTGATATTGATGCGTACGATTTCCCTAAAACCATAGCGCATGTAACGTCTTTCTGTAACGCTAGGAGTGTCACCATATAGCTGTAGCGCGCAGAGGTAGCAAGTAGTATACAAGTACGCTGCTCGGCGGTTGTTTGCACCTGCAGTGTAGCATGATGGAAAAAACACAAACACACAGATGTCTTGTGCGATTTTTGTACAGTTACACGTTTCGATAGACAAGAGTGGTTCTATGTCCTAAATCGGTGAAAATACTGGCACGAATTGCATGTCTGGCAATGAAACTCGTGACTTGAGTAGACATATCGTTGCATTATTTCTTTCTTGTAATGTACACGAACGGACATTAGTATTTCAAAACTGACAACAGTGTAGTCCATTACCTGCACTATAATGCCATTCCCATGCGAAAATTACCTGAAATATTCCTAATGTTTTTTCACTGAACTTTTTGCTGGGAAAATTGTGTATTGGGACAAAGATTTGCTGGGACTAATCTAGGGATTTTTTAATTTTATGAAGACCTTTGATAACTCAACTAAAATCTCACGCCCGACTTCTCTGAAACAATAGCATGCCGTGGCCCCCTGCGAAAACTCACGACCACGCAAGACTTCGCGAGATATCGCCATGCATTAGATGCACAGCACGTGACTAAAGAAGCTTCCTGTCCAAGATGTTTGCGTCTACTGAACTCAACTCTGACGTCATCAGACTCACAAGTGTCTTTCCACGAGGTCTGTTGATAGGGGATTCAGGACTAGCTGGGTTCTCGATTGCATGACGTGGGGACACAAAATAACTTCTGTAAACAAATCCCAGCGAAATTTCTGGAATGCAGAAATATGCCCGGGGGTCACTCATATTGCCAAGGTGCTTGCAGCCGTAAACCAAAAATTGCTGAGAGACCCCCCATTGCGGTGCCAGGTCTAACTCCCACCCTGTTTTGCTTGGAAGATTTTTCTGTAGGAAGACGTTCAGTGCGCCATTAGCGGGACTGCGGCCAGTGCAGTGGGCTTTTTGCTGGGACGAAATGGAAATCTAGGGACCTCTTGGACCCGGCGCGGTACTACACTGCAGAACAAATGCGCACAATACTGAAGACGAAGCTAAGCAAGAGACAAATTGCGACCAGTTTTATGACAGTAAATGACACGAATAAAAAATAGCTTTTTGACAGAAAGCAGGTTTATAGTGCCTATAAATGAGTATAGTGCACTGACTAAATAAAAACAACGAGGGTAATTCCCGGTTGGAGAATACCCTAAACGCCATCACAAAGCTGATTTTGCACGGTGGTGAAAACAGACTCAGAGCCAGTGAAAGCACCTGCGTATTTACAGCAAGAACAGTGTTAAGTGCTTTGTACTTTAAGTCATCCACTTTGTCGGTTTTAAAAGCGGTTTCGGCAGTAGCTGAACGCATTTCAACAGACATCTTTCAGAAGATAAATGCCTACGCCGCTTAGCTAAAAATATGGTTTATTTAAATGATATGAAACGACCTCTACGGTTCTGATTGACACTAACTGCGCCCCTTACGTGTAGGTATTTTGCAGGGAATACGGTTATTTTGTCACTTGTAGACGTATACATCATGTGGCCGGGATTTGCTACAAAGAGAATAGACACCCATTTTTTGTATCATTTGACACACTGAATTAGAATTGGACCTTCAATAAAATGATATTATCGGTGACGATATTGTTTATTTGAGATACTCAAAACAGATTCGAGCCCACGACTTCGGCAGCCGCACTCCGACGCTTTTTTAGGAACCAATGAGGACAGCGGCCGCGCCGCGTAGCCTAGTTTAAGCCAGATGGCTGCGGCAGCGAACACGCAATTGTACCAGTACCAGTGCGTTGCAATGTTGGTGTTCTTTTGTTTTACACAATTACAGTCGAGAGTGCTGCGAAATGAGTTTTGAACTGAAAAATTAAGCCCATTACATACTGATAAATACAAGTGACCGAGGCGAGCTAAATATAGGCAGAACGTAACATTCCAGTTAGGTTCGTTTAATAATAAAACTATCCCTCGAGTGTTGAAGCGCACTCATTTCTGAACGTACAATAGAAAGAACTCCAAGAGAACTCAAGTCTAAACTTAACCAGCTGACAAAGAAGTTTTAGTCATACATTAAAACACCTTATTTTGGACGCGTGCCCAACCGCAATGCCCTGCATAGAGTAAACAGATGATTGGCTAAACCATCTGTTACGGATTTAGCAACAAATTCGACCAACTTATCATGGAAGAACAACAAGTGTTTCGGCATCAATACCAAGGCTGCATCAAATCAGCAACACTTCGCAAAATGTCACTGCCTTGAAACGTTCTGTCATTCACTGAGGTACGTTCACGCCTGTAGAAATGTCTCACGAATGGAGATTTGTGTACACAGCTGTTGTGCATACGAACACCAACAGTTACGTAAGGGTGTTTTGAGCCACAGCTCGATTGACAAAACGAAGGAATAATGGGACGGATCTTGATCTCACAGAGTATTCAACCTCAGCTGTAACAAATCGCAATCTGTGTTTACTCAAAATGATAAAATCTTCAGGCAGGAGTTTTCGTCGGGTATTTGGAGCACGAAGGTCATGAGTATTGACTCACTGAAAAACTCACAAATTATCAGAACAAGATAAAACAAATAAAAGTCAATATAAGTCAATATTCGTTGTGACCATTGTGCGTTGGGTTGGTAGTTAAAACAAGTCCACATTGTATCCAGGTAGTAAGCCTGAAGAAACGGACTCATTGGTTAACGAGACCTCGGTATTACTCACCAGAAATTACAAATCGGCAGACGATCACTAGAAGTAAGGCCACGAAACTTGCACATTTAGCACACAACTCCATCAGCGATAATGTCTTACTACAAACGTCAAGAGGATTTCATCAAACCCAATTGGTGTTGATGCAAAATAGGCCGGTTAAGAGCTTGCGTATCAGCCGACGTTTGACCCACACACTGCAGCCTCTGAAAACATCTACCAACTGTTATTCACTAAACAAGCCGCAGGAAACAACCATCCTCAAATCGCTGCACAGGAAACCAGTCAACGAGGTCTCTGCGCTTCTCTGAGGGCGAACTGCCAGCGTAACACTAATACTTGCAATCTGATTCGCGCCAGGTTGGAGGTGCTCTCTGATCTCTATCGTCGAACTAGCGGTTGAGCAGTCGTTTGTCGCCAGCTGAGTGGCGCGTGTTAGGTTTCTTTCTCTGGCGTTACTATGGTGACCTAGTCGGAACGGATGCCACATATGGCTTAATCGCACGTGACTGTGTAGTAGCATTTATTTGCATAGAAAATTATTTTGCCACTTTGTAGTTATGAACACGATGTTCAGAAAGAATCAAACAGAGCCAGTGTTAAAAAACTCACATGTTTGATGGACATACGATTTCCACCACATAGAGCAATGATCGGTCAAATGATCAAACCAGAATAATTTGCGGTTGACTAATGTAGTAATCAACGTCTGAATTTGGTCCATAGCATAACCGTGTATAATTAGGAAAGCTCACCCGCCGGGTTACCTACAGTGGGAGAACATAGGAGGAATTGGTGTACAGTGAAGGCGGCGTCAGTGTCCGAGTCAGCGACACGGGTTGGGTGGATATTTTTCCGTCGACAGGTGTCGCCGCCCCGGCTGGAGATAGGGTGTCGAGTGCACACTATTTCGCATTGACTCGGGTATTCATTTTAAGGCACCAGAACTGCGCTGGTATTGAATGCGCGCATGCTCGGTAACGATGGAAGAGCCCTCGGAGTATGTACACGAAAATGGGCGGAATATTTTGAACGGAGGCGTAGAACAACCAGGGACATTAAAATTTGTTTATTTAAGTGAACCTACGTATTGCTTTAGCGACAGTTCTACAGACGCAACTCAAACTCACATTACGTGTTAACGGTTCAAAGCGATTCTAACTGTCACGGCTTTGAACGCTAATGTTATTCAGGCCATTCGTTCAGGGGGGCGATACGAAGTCTCGCGTTTAAAATTGCGCATTTTTGTTAGGTTTGCCAACAAATTTGGTGAAAATAACAAAATGTCGAAATTAAAAGTTTGTGTACAATGATAAAAAATATTGTCACACAGGCAATTAACCAGTCACATTTTACCAACGTATCAAATGTATGAAAACGTGGCTACTGACCGTGTACAGTGTAAGTTTTGCCGGCGGTGTCGGCATTTTTAATATGCTCCAAAATTGAGCGTGCGCAATTGTCACGAGAAGTGTGAGTTCTGAGTGACTTGAGAATCGCATTATTCCCACCCAATTACGTCGATGTCATTTGGGTAAGAGTTAAGTAACGCTAGGGCCTACGCTAGGTCCTCACTTAAAGGCAAGACTTCGCAAGATTTCCTGAGCTTGCCGTGTAGTTTAAAGGAAGAAAATGAAGCGGGTCAGGCGTGACGGCAATTATGAGGGCGAAATGAGAAGTAATCGCCACGAATAACATCCAATACGTACTTGAAGTTGTTTTGAGTAAATGTAGCCCAGAAATTTGACCTTCACTCTTATCTACCCGGATACCGTGAAGTACCGCCATTTTGAGAGCACATCTTTGTTTGGGGCACTCAACAGTTTTTCCTCATTTTTGCCTCCACAGGCAGGGTGAACTGAGGGAAAACAGTTTATTTCATTTACAACAAAGCTACAAAATATGAATCATGTGCAAGTATACTGACCATACATAAAGCTTGCCTAAAAATTGCGTTCAAGGTGCCATTTGTGCTTTTATACACACAGCAAACCTAGCCGGCCATTCCAAAAAACAAACAAAAATATATAAAACTGGCACTTTTTAACCCAAAACCACGACTCGCACGCAACTACTGGGCACCAGCAGAAAACACACTTGGAATGCACAAAGATTCAAGATTCCAAAAACTGGCAAGGGATGCGTGTCGATCAGACCGTTTTTTCAAACATGAAAAGTCTAAGAGGTATCTGCCTTGTCGACAGGAAATGGTGCAAGATAAATAGGATGAGAGGACAACAAAATGGAATTTTTCCCAAAACAGCTGGGGCACAGCAGGCTGTCATGGGTCTTATGAATTGGCTTTAATGTTTTGTTGCTATGATGCGTGCTGATAGCTCTTCTGTACACTGTTTGGGTCAAGATTATTAGATGGCCTCGATTGCTTATCCTGATGATGATGTTTGAGACTCTTAAGTGGAAGGGCATTCCGATTCTCATGTCTCCACCAGAACAGTCGTGAATTTATGATATTAGGTAGAAAAAGGAAAATCGCAATTTTTGGGTTATTTTTGGCATCTCAGTGTTTTCCGACGGACGTAGCAAGACATGGGTCCTTTCCAACCAAACTGACTTAGCTAAGACAAATCTTAACTTTTAGTAAATTTCAACATAAAACTTAAATTTGTCTCAAGACCGTTTCAAGAAAGAGATCTCAATTTTTAGTTCAATTTTCGATAAGTTTTGTCTTAATTATGACTGTCTTACTGTCGGTGGCAGTTTCAAAGTTCAGAAGTTAAGACAAATCTTAGACTTAAGTCAAAAATGAACTTAAGTCAGTTTCTTGGAACGGACCCATGGCTTTGTTGAGTTCCTCCATCTTCGAGAAACCCTGTCGAGCGTGATTTCTCTCACTTATGCCTATTTTAGGTGTCCTGAGAGGGGGTGCAAAATCTAGGGTTTTCATTGACCCAGACCAGTCATCATAATCAGCTACTCGAACATTGGGCCTCGTATTTACTGTTCCAGAAACGGCGATGGACGTGAAGTTGTAAAAGAATATCTCGCCAATTTGGCAAGTGGAAATTAATCATTTTCCAAATTTACGTTAGAGCTAGTCCCAAATTTTAAAAATAGGCAATATTCCCTAATTCAAGAATCACGGGAAGGACCACTCTCTAAATTGACAACACATTGGCCTAAATTTGACAAAAACGGTTAACGCCAAATTCGCCATTGTCCCAAATTCCAAAATCAAGAAAATCCGAATTTTGCGAGTTTCTTTGTGCCAAATGTTTTAGACTGTTCCAAATTGGAGATTATTTACCAGTAATCCTGCATTTTGGCCATTCAAATTATCCAGAATTAGTGAAGACAACCCGTTATTTCCACTTAATAACATTGTCCTTCATCCCGGTGTGGATGTAGACATAACTGGTTCTAAATTACCTTCGGACTGTTCACTGAATTTAGACGACTAAAATGCAGGAATACCTTCCTATTTAATCGCACTTAAGACTAAGTGAACCTCTGCCTGCTGGAAAGGCTTCCAAAACGAAGTTATATTTCATTGAAAAACTATCACACGATATAATGCCTTTCAGGAGGCACAACCTAAGCTTACACAATGGATTTATTATTGAGTTTTAAAACCTATGTGGTCAGAGCTTCTTTGCGAAATCACCAACGAATGTTGGTCCGCAGCTAGTGCATACATGTAAACGTGGCGAAACCTTTCTAAACTGGTTGCTTTCTACTTGTTTAATCTTTGAAGCTCTAGATCATCTGTTGGGGTTGGAAAACAGGTAGCGGTGGTCAAGTTTGAAACATAGTTTATGTGACCGCGTGACCTTCAAATTATTTAATAATTTGCGTGAGTAGGAAGGAAATATCTTAACAATTACATGTAAGCAATGCTTAATGTGGTTATTTCATGGAATGGCTGCTAGATTTAAGACATTCCCATACCTTTTAAAATCACTATAAACCCGATATTGGGTGTAAAAATAAATTTTGATTGAGGACACTTACGGCAGCAGTAGAGACGATTCTTGGTTTGGGCAAGAACGCGTTATCACTTGAAATCAAGCTTAATAATTTTGCTAGTCACGCGACAGTTAAAAGCAAGTATATATTGGAAACTGATGTTTATGACGATCAAAAGCGATTTTAGACCCGCTTTAAGGAGGGAAGTGGAGGGGCCCCACTAGTTTAGTTAAAGGTACGTGGCTCTTAGCTCCAGCGATGAGAAGATTATTTAAGGTATTTTAAATATTCTGAACACGGTTATTAGATGAATATGTTTTCAAATTACTCAGTAGGCCTAATCACGTGCACTGACCTAAATACCGCTATAGCGAGTGGGCAAGTTCAACGACATCGTTGACTGGATGAACCGTCAGAAATTGGACATATTCACAACGAAAACACTGTTAATGTGAGATAACAAATTAGTCATTGCTAATCAGTCAATTCCATGAAGGCGGGTCCAACAATTCATTCAGCCTGTTCATGACAATAATTAGTTATGAATGTCTGCAACATGCTTTGGCCATCAGCTGAACGGTATTGCGATGGTATCCGTGTTCCAAAGGAGCTAAACCTCCACGCATTAAAACCAGTTACACGAACAAACTACAGTAGATACGCATTTGCCGACTTGAAGGGAAAAACTTGAGAACCAGCGAGGTCTGGGGTACTCGACCTAGTTTTAGATTGCAGGGGATAAGACATCTCTTCCCTACTTCCGGGACATGTAATATTTTATTAACATACGGACATGACCAGTAAAACATGACTCACCACTAAATGTTTTTCCGAGAACTTCGGACCCGCGTTCGGGATAATTGAAAACTGAATATTCGAATCCAGGACCACAACCCGTTTGTTAGTACGATGATTTAGAATTAACTTGAAAGTACAAGTCATGTAAATTCGAAGCTGGCCGCCAGCAGGGTGAGTATCGACTAAAATTCCTTGCCAGGGTACTAAGTAACAAACGGATATCAGAAATATACGTACATGTATAGGCAGACTGCCCTAATCCGGACTTTTTTAAGCTTTTGCGAATAAAGAGATAAAAGGAAATGCAACTGTGTTGTTGTTGCTTTTGTTCGAATTGCCAACGAAAAACACTTCCTAAATTTACAAATGCTTTTGGAAATTAGATGTGGATCATGACTGTGCAACTATGGAACGATAATCAAGACTGTTTGTGATAGACTGAGACCCGTATTTCCGGTGGCAAGTACATGTAACACTCATTGCTTTCTGTTTCATTTGAATACATTTTTGAATGTACAAAAAGTTGAAAAATAACAGGAGCACTATTGAAAATGAAAATGTCAACAGCTTTGTTTCGCTTCCCATACTTTAATACTGAACACCTTCATATTTTTAATATTTATTGAACTAGTGGGTAACAGAGAGATGCACGCAAAACAAAGGTGGTCAAAGACAATTTGTAATTTATTGTCTGCGGTGGTGCTTTAAGCACCGCACATTTTCTATCCACAAGGTTAGAAAAGTTCTTGTCCGAAAACGAAGACAGACCGACGCTCATTTAGACGTTTTTTTTTAGTTTAGCACTCTTTTTCAAGTCAGAAGTTACAGTTAGGTTGGGAATAGGCAACGTGTTTCGAATGATGTATTCATGGTTGTGATCTAAGCAAAGCAGACTTTTAAAGTTAGTGTCATCTTAATCAAGTAAAAATATTACACTTTTTAACAAGTGTCTATTTTGATGGGGTATGTCGTGATGAAGACGCAGGTTTTACAGCCCTGCTGGTAGGCTGAGATATTCCAGCATCCTGTATTTAGCGAATACTAGGCCACCTCGTCATCAATGGGGTTTTCAGACTGCCGGTTTTGCTCAGCGTGCTACAAACGCAAAGTCTGGTGTGCACAAGTATGTATTTGACTGGCCGAAGAACTTCGATATTCACCGAGTACCGGTTCAGGTGCTTTTGCGGACCGAGGCTGTCGCATTAAAGGAGAATGCCACCCAAAAAACAACCTTTTTGTATCAATTTAGATCGAGTAGTTCTACTCGATAACGGCACGTTCGGTTGCGTTACCTGACACCTGACGGCAGACGGAGGTGTTGAAATTATCCAATGACGTGATTGGTTTCACACGCAGTCTGACCGGCTCGCTAGTATGATCGAAGAATGACCAAACTTCTACCGATGGAGATTAACTTGTGTAGTCAGGCGCAAAATTGCCCATCATGAACATGGTTGTAAACACTAGGGGGCGTCAATGATACTTTTATGTGTTCAACTTAGAAGCTTTTAAATAGCATATTTGAACAGTTCGTGAAACGTTCACGTGCTTAGGTTTTTCGAATTTTGAAAATCGGACATTTAAGAAATGACATTTACAACTTTAAACTAGAACTATTGCTCAGCCAGTATATTCAGCTTCTTTATTTCTGCTGAGCGCACAATATAGTGGGCAAAGTACCAAGGCTCGTATACCTGCAGTTAGAAATGGTGATAAGCCAAGTGTGATCGTTCATCTGGGTACGAATAAAGTAGGGAGCGATTGTTTTTCTAATCCATCAACAACTTTGAAAGTAGCGCATTCTGAATTTATTCATGCGCGCACCCAGCCTAAAAAGTGGGGGGGCTCGAATTTTTGAGAATGTGGCTCTTTTACTAAAAAATTGGACCTTTTTCAAAAAAAAAACAAGAAAATGTGGACCTTTTGCTAACAATACAATAAAACAACGGCGTACGTTCAGAGCTATGAATTGTGCATTCACCGAATTTTGGTGATTCCTGCCTTTTTAGTGGACTTCTGATCGTTTCCTACTTTTCAGATATTTTGTTTCTCTGAGGGGACCTTTTTGACAACTTCGCCAAATGGGGGGGGGGCATTGGAGCCCCCGAGCCCCTCTGGGTGCACATGTTCTTTGAAAACTTTCTGGCGAAACGGTCATCCAAAGCCAGCACGTGCGGGTATTACAGGTTGCAGATTGCTAAATCATGGCCGTCCTTTCTGAGTTGACCGAAGTGAACTTTACATTGGCATGCGTTCCTTAAACGAGAGAACCGCGCAAGAGATATCACCATGTTTTGCAAACGAGGTTGGCTTTGACCACACTAGCTTCCTTCGCAATCCGGTCGGCCGAACAACCGTGTATGCTCACGTCCTGGGGTTAAGATGATCACTCAAATCATTGAAAACCGGTGTGCGTTTCGTAGCGGCGAGAATCTCTTGAAAACGTTGGAACACGCATGACTTCGCAAAATATGTCATAAGCCAAGCATGTGATCACACTTGGCTTCCAAAGCGAGATTTTTGTGTCGGCGAACTTGCAATGTACAGGTACTATACTAGGAGACCACGTGACTTCAATGGATTTCTTTTGTAAATGACTGACGCCATTGAAAACGTCAGCCCGTGGTTCACTCCGTCAATGCAACAGAACCTTTGACGCGCATATGCTGGTTATCTAATTTGCATATTTATAATAAGACGACATTCGCATACCAATTGTCTGCTTTGAAACCACGTGACTGATTTGGATGTTGAGACCTTGTCATTTGTGGTGAAGAGCCTTTAGGTGAGCAGTTGTTCATTTCTCATGTTCAAAAACGAAGACGTTATGTATGTTCCGTTCTCTAAATCTTCTCTTTAACACCAAACTTCATCGAACTGAAGACAATGGTGAACTTCAACCTTAATGTAATTTGTTGTTTAACTTTAAAATAAGAGTGCATGTACAAAAACGTGCAATTTGGAAGCAACAAATCACTGCGTACTATTCGCGTGTGACAGTTTCAAGACGGGCATAGCTAACCTTATTCAGGCAGCATCTAGTTTGAAAAATAGTGTGCATATTTACCTGAAAGTTAGAAAAGAACAGTAAAAAGACCACTTTTGATACTCTAGGTTACTTCTACTGTTTAATGACCTGCGATTCGTCAGTTGCCAAACAAAATAGTTTGAACTGTACATGAATTCGGAGTGTAATCTTCGCCTCCCCTCCCAAAAGAATCGCATTTTGTCATGACAATCTGTGACATTTTTGGTAAAGGCGTCAGATGTCGTGTCGAAAGTAATACTTTTCAAACTAATACAATGTCACTTGTACATAATATTAGCATTGTGTCTAGAATGAAACCAATTCTGCGACGTTTTGCGGAGTGAATTCATGGGGTGTGCCGGTTTTGTGGATGGAAATTCTGAGATCTAATTGTTACATAACTCGGAGAAAATGTAACTACTCTGCTTGGCTCCTTTTCAAAATTAACGTTGAAACATTTCTCTTCTTAATGTTTCAGGCCTGCTCTGCGCCTAGACCGGCTAGCAGGCCAATGGGAATAAGGGGGCGTGGTCTCCAACGAGCTGATATCGGCTGCTCTGGGCACCCTACAGGTCTTCAGTCTATTGGATGCTATCATCAATAAATTGCATTCCGTACCATGGAGCAAAGCGCAGGTATTATAGTGTTCTATTGCTTGTGGAAGTTAATACTTTACCTTTTCAGTCGAGCTTCGTACTGCCACACTCGATACATTAACTTGCATTTGCGACGAAAATCTCTTACAGCAGAGTGTAGCTCTTCGTAAATCGGTGTTCCCAAACTATTTTGTCGTTTAACTGGTCATGTCCGACAACCAGGTCACTGTCCAGTTGTCGACTCTAGCTTTGTTCTATCCAGCTATTAGACGAATATTTTCTTAACTCCATTATTTACCGTAATTAGCACACATGCAGCACAAATGAAGTAGCAATTTGAATATGTTTGATATTGAATTTGTATGAAACATTACATGTATATACTATTAGCTTTCACCGAGGTCAATATGTTGAAAATAGTAGAGTCGAGGATTTGACCTGTACTTTTTAAAATTAAATCTTTGAATTTCTGTCGGTGTACCGAAACATTTCCCGCCAAAATTGAGTAATCCTAAATTTCACCGTTTATGTAATGGGAAATTTGAAAGATACCTTTAAACATTTGAAAGCATTTTAGAATCCATTGAATTTATAAAGCTTCGAATAAGGAAGTGAGTTAGGCTATCGATGGGGCCACATAAGTCGCATGCTCATTCTTACACGTGTTCCACATAAATAAAAATATTTGTGAAAATGTTAAGGTGAAGGTTTTTCACTTTCAATTTGTTTATGCAAACATTATTCAAATGAAATTTGCTGTATGGTTTTATCAGCGAGAAGAACTTTTCTTCACTAGTTCTGCACGTGTCTTCCATCGGCTCCATGCGCGTCGCTAACGCATCTTGCGACCAATGTTTGTGGGACCAAAATCGATGCCTGTTGCCGTGTTTCCATGGGGCCAATATTACTAGTTTGACACCTAAGAACTATCCATTGTCATAGCAAGACTGAAAAATTGGTATTTGCGAAAGAACCAAGAATGATCTCTTTCACACATGTAGCTTATGTGTAAACCCATTTCATTTTCAGGCTTGCTTCCAAGAGCATCTAAAATTGAACTGTCCTAAGATTTATTTAGTCTTCTTAGGCGAGCTGTTTTTCGCCTTCCCTTCCTCCATGCTGTATAACTCCGCCCACCTGCCGACGCTCCGCCCCTTCGCCCAGGAAGGCTGCTCCAGCAACTGGCTCGGTCTACGGATGAAGCTTGACGAGAATCACCCAAGATGAAAATGAAGTAGTTAGTCAATCGTAGCGGGGTAAAGACAGTATCCTATCTCATGTGAATTTGTGTTGTGTTTAGAAGTGGTGGAGGTGATCATTTTAACTAGCATGAAGCAGAGCATTATAGTTAGGTTGTAGAGAGTTTTCTTTCTTGCACTTTCTGTAACAACACTACTTCATTAGGTTGAAGCGTTCATGTAACGTCACTTGCCTGTAGTCTGAGTTGCCCGACAGTAGGTCTTTTATTTGTATGCACTTGCGTGTGGTATTGCGTACTCACTCACTGTAGAAGGAAGTTTTACTCAGTAGTTTTTGCAAATGCGAGTTCTTTTCAAACAGTTGTCCTGCAAATTACCGCTAAAAGTTTTATTCCTTATCAGACCTATTCTACTCGCAAATGGCACGCGACAAAACACATAGGTGTAGATTTAGAACGTTTAGCTTTAGATAAAAGGTCGTTCGTAACAAACGAGACCACGTTCCGCCGCAAAAGTGCTGTTGTGTACATATGCATATCTAGTCACTAACAAAGCTGTTATCGTTCAGTAACTGATCATCAGCTATGATATAATGCACGTTGCACAATTTTCACGTAGTTTTTGGCTTTGATTTCATATTAGCCAGCAGCAGTTAGCTTAACACATTTTCACTACTTAACAATCGGAGTTTAGTTTAGACTAGCTTGATGTTGTCGGTGGTGGCAGTAAATATTCTTCGGCAAGCTCCTGTGATAACATGTAAGTATTTTGTAGAAAATAGTAGATGTTGTCTTAGATATGTGGTTGTCGTTACAATCTCCCTCCACACTCTTTCGAGAATTGGATGCTTTCACTGCAAATTATGAACCTAAACTTACTTTTTTCGTTCTGTAAACCTCGCATTAGACTTTTTAATAGAAATGTTTACTGCGGACAGAAATCTGTTTGGGGAAGTTGTTAGTTGCTCTGCTACTGAGTAGGCCTACTTCACTAAGTAGTGTAGTTGATAGTAAAAGATATTTGGTGTTAGTTTATGGTGTGAACAGTATTGCACGTAGACTTAGTTTTGACTGTAATGCTAACATGTTTCAGAACTTTTATGATTATTAGATTTAAGGGAAATGGCACGAAGCTACGCTTGCATAACTGTGAATGGGAGAACTATTCAATTTTGATATGTGAATTTCCTGTTATACTAACTCGCACGCTTTTAAACTTTAGAGTTTATCAGCATTGAATGCATTCGAATGAGTGCTTTTAGAATTTGAAGTCACCTTTATAATAAACGTATTCACACCATTCGCATCTTGTATATCACTGTTTACGGCAAAATTACAGGAAAGTGCATTGCGCAAGTCAAACGTATCCAGCTTAAAGCAGCGTTTGTGGAAAGAACGCTTACTGGGTGAAAACTACTAAAGTGTATGATATTAACGGGAAACGCAAATTTGAGGGCTCTTGTTTTGTTTGTGGAATTCATATTACACAAACTGCAAGAGATGAGGGCCACCTTTAGCACGCAGCGTTGAAGAATCCGCCAACCATTAAGTTACTCGCACGAACCACAACTAGAACAAGCAAAATTTCACAAACTAGCCGCAAACACTGGTCGCAAACAGTCGCACGATCACGAATCTTTCGCAGCATCGCGGAATACATGTGCTTGCTGTTAACTATTTTCGGTAGGTTTGTTCATTACCCGATCTTCAGTTGTACGTGTGATTGCCTGGTACCTTCAAATAAATACCAGAACGCCGAGAGGACAGTTCTTGCATAAAAACTGTATTGACGACCTTTCACTGAATGCGACCCGAACACAACTGTTGACACGACGATATTTTCTGTCTTTCTGCTCGCAAGTGAATAAAAGTTCACTCGAGTTTTGGCTGAAATTGACATATCGCCAGGATTTTGAACGACGGCCTAACTGACCAATCAGAACGCAGCATTCTTGACACAACTTCGTTTCCCAGCCGCCATTTTACCAACAAACAACACGTTGCCGGGTAAAGCTGGTTCATGCGCAAGGGGCAGAGCTTGCTCTCGTTTGCTGATAAACGCTACTCTCAAAACAGCTTCCTCGTTGTTTCTGTGGAACATCTATACGCCTTTGAGAGTTCCTTGCAAGTAAAGACAGTGGTTTAAATTTAGGTAAAGTGCAACTCTCAAGCACTTGGCATCATGTACATGTAAAAACTACAAGTGCACGATGCTTTCCGTACACCCAAGAGCTCAACAAAATTAAAAGCATTGGGAGACCACACAGAATCACGCGATTGAAAACTAGAGTTTCACGGATATGATCTGGATCTAACTAGAACTCCCCAGGGAAACAGCGAGCACTGAGGTGATGGGTTGGAATGTTCAATTCTGGAACAAAGTCCTTCAGTTCCGTTCCTTAAGCGAAGATTGCTCCCAGCAAATGCTGCATTAGTGTCTTAGGTTTACGGAACGCTGCTCAGATTGCAGTTTTCTGACAAAAATGAACGTGGATAATTTCTGTTATTGACCTAAATGTGAGATTGGAGTCTCAATTGAATCGCGAAGGTCGGTAAGCGTCTAAGTTTCGTGACGTCAGAAACCGTATTAAGCTCAATCTCTCAGCGGAATAGCTGGAACTGTGCGACTCTGGGGAAGGTTTGCGCACCGAATGTCCACCATGTGTAATATTGAGTGAGGTACAACACCATTATCCAAAAACGATTGCCAAACTCAGTGGTTCTTTTGACCTCTGGAGAAAACGTTTCTATCTGATTTAGGACGATAATGATGAAACATGACATGTCGTCTTGACCATAGTGTTGTTTTCATAAAACTTAGTGTCTATATAGATCCCAGCTGTTTCATCTACGTTGCTATCCATGGTATAAATAGAAAAAAAAACAAAGTATTTTTAATAACTTTTATTGGTAAAAGTGCTACAGTATGTACCTTTTCAATGAAAAACAAAAAACACTATCACACGGGAATTTTTATGACATCATTATTTTGTCGTTATTGGTATAGAAACAACAAGGTTGTCAAAACTTACTTGGCTGAGAAAAACTTTGAAATGTATACGAAACGTGTAATTATTATTCTACAATTGTTAGCAACAAATAAACAGTTGGTAGATATTAAGGTTNCATCAAAATGTTCAAGAAACGAATAAATTACCTGGTTAAGGCGAACTTCTCTTCTTCGGAGCAGTACCGGAAACAGCTGATTAGTTGCCGAAAGGTCAAACCGCACAGCATTATGGGCAACATTCGTTTGTTTTGATCACGCAGATTTTAAGAAAATAAAAAATAAAAGAAAAAATATGTACAGGCAGCAGATCGACCCCATACTTACGAAAAGTTCTAATTAAGTGTCAGAGAGTATGTTTCAATGGTTTTTATGCAGATTCACGATGTTTTTAAAACGTCTACAAACGGATCATATGACTTTAAGCGAAGATTGCTCCCAGCAAATGCTGCATTAGTGTCTTAGGTTTACGGAACGCTGCTCAGATTGCAGTTTTCTGACAAAAATTAACGTGGATAGTTTCTGTTATTGACCTAAATGTGAGATTGGAGTCGCAATTGAATCGCGAAGGTCGGTGAGCGTCTAAGTTTCGTGACGTCAGAAACCGTATTAAGCTCAATCTCTCAGCGGAATAGCTGGAACTGTGCGACTCTGGGGAAAGTTTGCGCACCGAGTGTCCACCATGTGTACTATTGAGTGAGGTACAACACCATTATCCAAAAACGATTGCCAAACTCAGTGGTTCTTTTGATTTCTGGAGAAAACGTTTCTATCTGATTTGGGCCGATCATGATGAAACATGACATGTCGTCTTGACCATAGTGTTGTTTTCATAAAACTTAGTGTCTATATAGATCCCAGCTGTTTCATCTACGTTGCTATCCATGGTGTAAATAGAAAAAAAACAAAGTATTTTTAATAACTTTTATTGGTAAAAGTGCGACAGTATGTACCTTTTCAATGAAAAACAAAAAACACTATCACACGGGAATTTTTATGACATCATTATTTTGTCGTTATTAGTATAGAAACATCTCGGTTGTCAAAACTTACTTGGCTGAGAAAAACTTTGAAATGTATACGAAACGTGTAATTATTATTCTACAATTGTTAGCAACAAATAAACAGTTGGTAGTTATTAAGGTTGTAAAATTGAATCCTTGGATATTTGCAGTGGCATGTGTTATTTTAACAGATGTTTAAATTTCTTTCATAATGAAAAACCCAGTTCAAAATCTGCGGTTCTCTTTTCCCAATATTTTAGAACTACCGTATCTGCCAGCGTAAGCCCATCCCTAACTCTCAGTTCTCCCTACCGTGCAAGCCTGTTGTGTTTACTTTTCAGTCCACCAAGCTTTAACGCACACTTGTCAAGTGGAAATACATTTCGTTTCATTTCACTTCATGTAGAAGCCAATAGGATGGTGCATGAATGTCTAATACAACCCCGACACAATTCAATACCCATGGGGCTGAACCTTGTCTGAGGCTATGTTATAGATATAGCTGCTATCAGTACAGCCTCCGTCTTTTGCCGGTCAGAACACAATTAAAGTTGAAAAATATCAGTATAAAGTAAGGCACAAATGTCAACCGTTTGCGGTACGCTGGATACTCAAATCACACAGGACCGCAATACTTCGCGCGAGTGTTTCACTACCGCACAAGTCTTTCTTCTGCACATTTAAGTAACACATCACAACATCAGGCATATCATCGAAGAATCTCCCATCCTCGTTCTGCCGCTGTACTCAATCACTACCCAAGCAGTGTCCGTGTGCGCAGTCCTCACACATTCCCATTTTACACCACGTGAAACAGCATCCTCTTATCAACCATAAACAGGACGTGCTTGTTACTCTCGACGTATCTGCGGAAACGCCATGTTGCCAGACGGAGGGCCGATAGGACCGTAGCGATCAGCAGCGAGAAAGCACCATACACAAGGCACCTGAGCAATGCGAAAAAATCTGGAAAAGGAGAAAGAACCTAGTAGTGTACCATAGTAGTACATTGTAGTATTATACGAGCTTTCCATTGTACAATGATCGTTTAAATTTGCAGTTAAGACAAAAACTTTGAGATACAGGCGTCGGCACCTACACGGTGTAGATGGAAAACTTTAAAATCAAATGTTTTTACCGTTAGTGAAGGTTTTCATGTGTTTAAGACTTGTGTATAAGACTCCTGTATAAGACGATTTGTCCATCAGATGCTCTATATGTTGGACACATCTTATAGCCAAGCCACAACTCATAGTACCTATTACAGTGCTTTTTACTGTTTTGAACATGTGAGGTCAGATGTGGAAATTTTGTCGTGCTAACAACAGTAAATATATTACGAAAGGTGACAATGTAGACAGTTCAGTTTTATTAAGTAAATTTAAATATCAAGAGTTCTCTAGACGTCTAATGTATTTTGCAATTCGCCCGTTGAAACGTTAAATTTTGATAACCAGATATCACTGAAATAAAAAGCCGATGGTCGGGTGGACACATAACTCATAATTTTCAACTTATGTGCATCAGGGATCCGTGAAAGGCTCCCTTATGAAGTTATGTTACCATAACACATCGGCGCCGCAGCACTGAAAAAAGTGTGGGTCCACAGCCCCCTAGCCCCCCTGTGGTGTACCGCCCAAAGACCACGGACGGCGCAGTACTGAAAGTGGGGGCTATAATCCCCCAGCCCCTTATAGTGCGTCGCCCATGTAACAAAATTTTGTGAAATCAATAAGGTTTTACCCAGTTACTTTACTTGTTGCCACTGTGCATTTTTATCAAGGTCTTTCTCAACAACAAAATGTTTAGACATCTAATATGTACATGCACTATGGTTTTTGCGAAACACCAGATTCCAAATAATCCAATTAAATAGCATAACCGACTGTATGTTTCGATCAGTACCTGCATGAGATATGGTGGATGGTGTTTTTGTGTGGGCTGCAATTTCAATTTCCGTCAACGATTTCGGAATCGGCCGTGCATCAGCTAGAAAGCAGCCGACTAGACTGACTACCACAAGTGTTGCAAACATCATGGTATAGCTTCCTGAAACCTGAAAGAATGAATCGTGAAGAATCTGTCATGATACATGCAAACATGTACTTTCGAAATTCAATAATTGGGTATAAAGGATAGTTAAAAGGAGACGTAAAGTTAAGAGTGTTCTTTGTCGTGTTTTCATCATTATATTTCTCATTTAGAAAGAGAATTTGTTTAAATCAGTGAATGGATATCGCAATTTATAATTATGATCGACATATGTCCCGAATAAAGATAAATGATACGTGCGTCGCAAGCTCGTTACCAGAGATGAAAAGGAGACCGAGGTAGGCGATATAAGGTCATTTATTATGACAAATACGATTACAATATAATGAATACAGGTAAATAACGTATAATAGGTAATCTCTGATAAGATGGGCTATATATTATAACATTAAAACATAAATTTTCTTACCTCAGACTGAATTCAACAGTATAACTTTATACGAAATCTTGTAAATATTCTCCCTATACGTTAACAATATAATTTCGTAACTATTGACTGACGTCATAAATTTTTGACGCATACACGCTGAAAATTCTGGGAGGAAACCTTAAACCTGGACCAGTATGTACACGATGCTCAGAACCCGAGACGTGCTAAGTATGAAAACAAGATACATGTATATACGTGTCTGATTTTGTGCTTGAGGACAATTGGAATGGCATAAACGTGTACGCCCAACATTCAACTAATTAAGATACGTGATATTTTCCTTTTTATGACAGAGATCTTCACCAGCGCCTGGCCTGTTGTGCGCATGAAGCCAGGAGCAATTGACGGATATTGTATTGTTCCCAATAAACAGTTACTGTAACTAGAGTCACAAAATATTGTGGGAAAATAAGAAAGCTTCATCAGAGTAACCGCCCGAAAGAGAACACGCATAACTGTACCCAGAAGGGGGGGTCTCGGGGGCTCGAACCCCCAATTTGGCGAATTGGGAAAAAAGGACCGCCTCAGTGAAACAAAAAGCCCTAGTAAACGAGACAAAAGTCCAACAAATCCACGGGAAGTCGGCGCGGATGCACGGTTCGTGGCCTGAACCTAATGGCCCTTTTTAGGTTTTGTTTTAGTAATCGTTGATTTCTTTCAGTAAAAGGTCCGCATATCGAAAAATTAGAGCTCCCCTATATAAAAGGCTGGGTGCGCGCATGAACTGGTACCTTAGGTTGGCATCCAATTGGTTTCCGTTGTGCGTATACACTGACCTGAGAATAAACAAACTTAATGTAGCATTCTGCAGTACCCTCTGAACTGGTGTCATTGTATGTAGGCTCATTTCACATACTGGGAGAGCGTTAACCGGAATCGCAATGACATTGGGATCTCGATTGAGGAGCAAGCTGTCACACTAGAACATTAAAAAGTATACACGGGTCGATGGAACACTCAAACACCTTGACAATTTCTCACAAACAGGCAGCTGGTAGTGTCGGATCTTTTTGCCGACCTGCTCATACTGCCGCCACATACCCGGTATATGTATATCGCGGAACCATTTCAGTTGCAGAGGGAAACTGTTTTTAAACGTTGCAGGTAAAATTCCCCAATTTGTGTCTCCTGTAAGCATCCGATGCTTCTTTTAAGCGTCCCATTCCTTGTTCCTGGGGATTTCAGGGTTATTAGACTACATTTGTAAACTTGACAAAGTCACTTGGGAGAGATTTCTGGCTGAATTAGCGCGATATAATTACTCAAACTATTCTGTTATCACGAAATATATGTACCGTGTAAAAATTAATGAGTCAACTGTGGTATTTTGACAACGGTAATCAAGTGTTGAGTGAAACAACAATTCAGACGGTAAAATGCTGTATTGCCAACTAGTAGCGGTCATACGATAGCGGATGAGAAACATTACAAAACGCATAATGCCTGCCCCCAGTTCAGTAACGCTAGGACCTAGCTAAAGAGCAAGACTTCGCGTGATTACGTGAGATATTGCCGTGTATTTTAAATGAGAACACGCGATGTTGACTAGATTTTAGCTAGGTCCTAGCGTTACTGAACACACGTCTTGNTTGGGGAATTGGGAAAAAAGGACCGCCTCAGTGAAACAAAAAGTCCTAGTAAACGAGACAAAAGTCCAACAAATCCACGGGAGGTAGGCGCGGATGCACGATTTGTGGCCTGAACCTAATGGCCCATTTTATTTTTTTGTTTTAGTAATCGTTGATTTCTTTCAGTAAAAGGTCCGCATATCGAAAAGTTAGAGCTCCCCTATATAAAAGGCTGGGTGCGCGCATGAACTGGCACCTTAGGTTGGCATCCAATTGGTTTCGGTTGTGCGTATGCACTGACCTGGGAATAAACAAACTTACCTGTAGCATTTTGCAGTACCCTCTGAACTGGTGTCAATGTACATGTATGTTTGCATTCGTAGAATATCGGAGGCTCTTTTCACATACTGGGAGAGCGTTAACCGGAATCGCAATGACATTGGGATCTCGATCGAGGTGCAAGCTGTCATACTAGAACATTAAAAAGTATACACGGGTCGATGGAACACTCAAACACTTTGACAATTTCTCACAAACAGGCAGCCGGTAGTGTGGGATCTTTTTGCCGACCTGCTCACACTGCCGCCACGTACCCGGTATATGTATATCCCTGGACCATTTCAATTGCAGAGGGAAACTGTTTTTCAACGTTTCAGGTAAAATTCACCAATTTGTGTCTCCTGTAAGCATCCGATGCTTCTTTTAAGCGTCCCATTCCTTGTTCCTGGGGATTTCAGGGTTATTAGACTACATTGTACATTTGTAAACTTGACAAAGTCACTTGGGAGAGATTTCTGGCTGAATTAGCGCGATATAATTACTCAAACTATTCTGTCCTCACGAAATATATGTACCGTGTAAAAATTAATGAGTCAACTGTGGTATTTTGACAACGGTAATCAAGTGTTGAGTGAAACAACAATTCAGACGGTAAAATGCTGTATTGCCAACTAGTGGCGGTCATACGATAGCGGATGAGAAACATTACAAAACGCATAATGTCTGCCCCCAGTTCAGTAACGCTAGGACCTAGCTAAAGAGCAAGACTTCGCGTGATTACGTGAGATATTGCCGTGTATTTTAAATGAGAACACGCGACGTTGACTAGATTTTAGCAAGGTCCTAGCGTTACTGAACACACGTCTTGATATTGAACATAACTGGGACATACCTGTACAAGTATAACTGCGCTATTTGCGCGTAGAATGTCACACGTAACATCCTTCACGGTTCTTTGAGAAAAGTTGTCTAAAGCCTGGAACTACTAACCTGAAAACTGCAAATATACGCCTCATTTAACTAGATTCTAATAATCTAAACAATAAAATAAGCAAATGTCTATGTCTATGAGTTCCTGAATATGGCTGACATGGCCGAAACTCTTCCAAAACGTGTAATAGGGGACAAAGAGTAGCCTAGATGTGGCTGTCGTGAGTTATGGTGTCAGGGCAGATGCAATATGTGGAATGTAAACATGCGCAGAAGACAGTGAGTGTCAAGTGTTTCATGTAAAGTTACCGACTGCGAATCAGGTATTTTTGTATTCTCTGTCACCTTCCAAATGTGCTGTCTGGAACAACGAAGCGTCTTGCTGTCATCCGTTATTAGTTCAAACCTTTTGCTATCGTGCCTTGAAAGAACTTGCAGTGGAAAATTTCAGCAGACACATTGAGGAAAAAAATATACAGATCCGTGGGTTGGAACCAAATTAAGTTTGAACGGCACTAAAGAGATATGAGGTATATTCTAGCATAACATACCTGCAACCTGATGGCAAATCGACGTTGATGAACACCCTTGATTTAACAAGTTTGTTATCTGGATCAACCAGGATCAGCACCAAGTACTGTTCTCTGTACACGGCTTTTTCCTTTCTCAGTTTTCAATGCATATTAGACGTTTGCTCGACCTCTTTTGGGGAATCAAAAATTGACACAGCTATGGGGAATAGTCAGACGCTTCCGCGTGAATCCCAAGAGCTTCCAATTCGTCTTTCACTTCGCCTTGTGGAGAAACTGGCAATCTGCAGCCAGGCGTGTTGACAAACAGAGAGTCGTCCGTGAGTTTGACAGAAATGTCTCCTGAAAGTTAACTATCGTCAAATGCACTGTAAAATCTGCCTTAATTACACGCCCTGAGATCAATGAACCTCTAGCGACACCTTTCGTGCTCCTGTTTTCTACCTACGAGACATCTGCTGAGCGGACGTCACATCAGTTGCTGGACATAACAAGGAGCTCGAAGTTATACTCCCTAATTGTTATTCGTTGGGTTTTCCACATTGAGAGAGCAGCTGTCTAGTGGGGTAATCGACGCGTGGTTCCACGTCTCTTGTACACAAAGCAAGGGGCGAGTTGAAAGGGAGTCAGTGTTTACAGAAGCTCCTGCCCTGTTGGAAGACTGGGTTCACTCGATAAGGACATCCAAGCTACTTGAAGTCTTGCGCTGATTCCCCGTGTCTTATCTTCTCGTGGTCTTCAACACTACGAATGAGCTTCACTTTAATCTTTTCTGTTTTGCATCTGTTCAAGCGCTTAGCAGCAAGGTGGTTCAGTTAGTTGCACAGATTTCATAATTTGCTCTAGGTATTTGTAGACAGGTCTCTTTCTTGAGAGCACGTTGGGTGGTGCAGGACTTAGTCCGTCACGAGGCATTCTCCTTTTAGAAAATTTATCTGCTAGGCAGTAGTGTTATGGCGGAGAATCTTCCTCGTGGCAGAGTGTTTCAGCAACCTTACAAATGTCTCTCTAAAAGTTGGGGTCATGTTTTTTACCCTGTTCCCAAGAATGGAATTTCTAGTTTTTACAGTAGTTGTAGTTGAGTATCAGTTGTGAAATGTCTGACTTATAACTTTCGAAATTTATTCATTGAATGCCTTTGTTGAGTTCCCCGATTGCTTCAATGATCGCTGCCATGGTGCGCTGCGTCTCGTGCCTGCCGAAGTGACACAATTCCCAAGGATGTGGATTGAAAAATTTATTTGATATTCTAGGGGTTGCCGACAAAATTTAGAAATGATTGCATAGACATTCTACACTTGGCTCAACAACCGCTCTCTCTCAAGGATTTCGGGATCAACAGTCGGGGAATTGGTTGAGCTTATGACTGCTCCAACAGTGTAGAGTGAGATTCTTTAGCTGAAGTAGGAGACGGTTCCATTGTGAGTGAGGGTCAGGCCTTTTGGGTATCAGACTTGGTCCACAAAGACCCGAGAGATGCACAGAAACTTGCGTGGCCTTAGAGGTCACAGTAGTTAATGATAAAACGATCTCACCACCTAGATCGTGGGTGTGATAATTCTGATCTTTGATCGCTACCACCATTTCTACACCTTAACAATTGTTAGTAAGAGATGTCCGGGGTATTTTGAGTTGGAAAGTGATACGCTTCAAATATTCCTGCAGTCGTTTTAAGAACCAATAACTTAGAAAATGACAAACGTTTATCGTGGAAAATGATCTCATCACCGAAGTTTTCATCTGTGACTCGGGGCTCTTTGTTGATGGGAACCTTTTTCGAATCTAACGTGCAACGTCCAGCACAGTTTTTGTTTGCCATAGTTCTCCCATGTATACTCTCTGTAAGGGGGAGCCTCAGACTTTGCTTCATTTATACTTTCAGTGTGATGGTGTTAAAAATGTTGACTACAGTGAGTTGGGTACAAAAATAAAACTAATATTTCTCTAACTAGCAATACGCTTACAGTTCTCTGTAGAACAGATGTAGAAACAATCCAGTGGAAATCTGAATTATATGTCTACTAATTCCATTTACGGAGCAAATAACGCCTCAATGGCAAACCTCCGAATTTGACTAAATGGCAAAAAGAAATAGATTTGTGTTACTGTTGTGAGAAATAAACTTATCCATTCAAAGATTAAATAATTGAACAAGTTCACAAGAGATGGCCAACAACGAAGGATTTAACAATAATGTAAAGTTTTATTTTTGCATCACTGTCTCTTTCCCTTGTTCAGAAATGTTAGTAGTACGAACTATTCTAGGTACTCCTTTATCGTGTTTTGTTTATCTAAACTCAGCTCATATATTCATTTACTTTTGTTCAACCCTTCATAACTGATTATAAATTTAGGCAGGGAATCGCACAATCTCGTCCTTCCTGATCTAATTACTGGAGAACAGGTGCCTCACGGTCTTCTTTAGCAGAGGTGACGACTCAGTGCGATTAAAAGTTGTCGATTTTAAGGCCGAAAAACGCATTTTAGGATTATTCTTGGACGGGATAAATTTTTGAAGATACAGTATTTGCGATGACAAGAGTCCTAAAACAACAAAGTTGGCTGTGATTTTGAGATTTTATCACAATTTTGTAATGTAAATTATTTGTTTTCATGAATTTTACAACCCATAATAGTCCCTAAGCTGTGACTTATAGTCGCTGACAGGGTACAACGTATCTTAATAATTTTGGAGTTGGCATTTTATTGTAATTGATGATATTTTACGAGAAACTGGTTGCCTGAAGAAATAGTCAATGAACTCATTACTTTAAATTGGATATTTTCTTTTTCAAAGTCAAAGTCACAATGTCTGTTCAGCGCATACCAAACGTTCACGAAAATTCTTCATGCGAATAGCCATCAGGCTTCCAACGTCTTCAAGTTGTCCACCACACGAACTAAGTCAAGATATTGGTGTGAAAGACTATTGGCACATGACATCGATAATGCGCGTCACGGGTAGGTGGTAAATTTTCACTTGGGAAATACAGGTCTCACAGCTACACAACAAGAACATTCTGGTATGTGTTTAAGTTCAACTAAGCGACAACCTTCCAATGAATTTCGGTAGTAGGTGAATAACTTTTATCTAAGAATTTCCCTTGTTCTTGCTAAAGTTCGTCTCGGCAAAGCGAGAGAGCTACAAAATAGTGAAATGAAACACACTGGTATGCCTGTGCTGACATTCTCAAAAAACTGGAACTATAGATCGACCAGCAGCACAATAATGTCTACATGAAATTTCGAAATTGCAAGAATCGTGCCGTGGAGGGCTAATTCTGTTGCCTTGCGCCCTCTTGTAATGTTTTTTTTTTCATGAATTTTATCATTTATTTGGAAAGAACGACGGGAAGAAGCGTTATCGCGTGTACAATATTACAAATATAAGTTACTGTTGAATAGCTTTAACACCAGAACTCTGATTCCCTTAAAATCATAATAGTATAAAACACAAACGCTGTCATTTGCGAATTTTTATTGGCACGAACACACACACATAAGTACGTAAGAATGATAGCATAAGACTTATTTCACATCACACCCACAGTAAGCATACACAAACACGTATTTCGAGATCCGACATAAATTCAAGACCGGATAAAATTCAGAGACTCTGAGAAACGTCAAGTTTTCATATTACACCCATAATTAAAGCTTTCTAGCATTTTAGGGGATTAGCGCTTGTTTTTGTACATTGTATTTTCGTAGTAAACATTAAAAAATCACATTCTCAGTCTCAGAAATAAATATATTTCTCCATTTGAAAGCATTGCAACATCTCTTCAATTGATGGATAAACGTTCCAATATGGCACTTTGGTGGTAAATACATTATTTTCCTCTTGACGAGAGTCTAGTTAAATTCCGGATTTAAAAAAAAAACAGTGACTGATAGCAAACATGGGACTGGTTTCTAATCTTTGTACTTGGAAACAGCTCGAGATTATTTTTGACAATTTCTACGCCACTTTTGAGCGAACTCGAGAGAAGTGGTTATTAGACTGCACTCAAATACATTATAATTTACTAATCACATCATATTTTGGCCAAAGCACGATTAGAAAACGGACAATTGCCGCACAAATAAAGAAGTTCATATCCTGATGATGGCTTGTTGAATAAGACGAAACGTTGAGTTAACATGAACTTCTTTATTTATGCGGCAATTGTCCGTTTTCTAAATATAATTTAACTCATATGAGAGTGTAGTCCAAGTTTGCACTTGGTGACCCTTATATTCGTACTACAAACTCCAGTAAAAACACGAAATATTGGCCTTATCAGCAGCAAACAAGGCCTGAAAAATTATCCTTTTGTATCGACCATAGAATAATAGACACTCATCCTCAGTTCACACAAAAGTAAAGTAGAAAATGCCTAACGTAATTTCGAGTTCCATTTTGAGTTAAAAGATTAGAACCCGGGCCCAGAATGTTGGTCACAATACTGCCTCAATAGAGGTTAAGGTTATATTTTCTGGCTCTTTTTTACAAAACTTGTCAAGATGTGAATGTTAGATACGACTTTGGAATACGATCTAAATTAAAGCAAAAGTTCGCTGAAGTCAACTTACATGTATCGGCAAACATTTTAATTCAATTTCATCAGTAAAAGCTTACACAGTCCTCCACCATTTGGATGCATCACTAAGTTTTCTAACTGATACCCACTGTATCTCGTGGGCTGTTGTAAGGGCGTCCAATTAAATGGCGATGAACATGCTAAGCTCCATAGTAAAAATCAACTTTTGTTTCCATTTGCCGTTATACTGACCGAGCAACATGTATGCTCCTGTAAAGTGGCCTACAGCAATGGCAAATCAGCCATGAAGACCGGAATGGTCAATCAATAACAGAACAGTCGTAAAAACGAATTGCACAATGACAAAGTCATCAGCGAGATATTTTCACAAACACAGCACGCTTTAGAGAGATTGATAAAAAATTATTCACCTGTTGCTATCCAAAGAAAAAATACCAATAGCCTCCGCAGCCCAACCTTCATACAGGAGTCATTTAATTTAACCCTTCTAGACAGAGCACTATTTTATCTGGATAATGCACATATGAGTTCCCTGTTACAATTTTGACATATTGGAGCCATTCCTAAACAAGATAGACATGGTCCTTGCAAGAAGGACTGAATAAGGTGAAAATACATCATCCGGAAGACAACTGGTGTACTCAACCTACGTTCTAAATTGGGAAAAAGCAAAGTTTAGAGTTTCTTGAACAAAACCTGGAAACAGTAAGTGGCACTTCAGTAAAAAGTTATTCAAATAACATGCTTAAATAGAGTAGCGTTTTTGTTTTTGCAAGTAACTATCATTAAAGACTTTGACTCTTTCGATGCATCTGTTGCCTTGGTGGACATCCTCTTGTACAGACGGTATATCCCGTAGGCTGTAAGGCAAACGACTACTGCACCAATCGCTACACCAGCCACGATCGTCATCGGAGCAATGGAAGATGCTGGAAAAAGAAAAAATTAAGTCGCCTTTAATAGGGGTGTTTCTTAAGCTTTTACTTTAGTGGAGCAGTGTGACCCCTTATAAAATCTCCATTCATTTTGTTTAACATTTAATCTAACCCCTTTCAAACAAAACCGTTATTCTTATACACGTCATCAATGTTGAGCAGTCAGCCTGGCCAGTTGTTTTAAGTCACTATCTGCATGTTCACTCCCAGTTTGCAAAGTACACATTTTCGGAAATAATCTGAAATCATTGGGGGGGGGGGTGTCACATCCCTACACTCCCACAAATAACGCGTTTGAGAACTACGAAATATTTAACATCAAGTGACGACAGGGGCGACGATGACCAAAATCAAGAAGACAGCAAAGACTGTTCAACGTTGTCAACGACTAACTTCGCCACATTAGGACAATTGGATAACTTCGCTACCCAAATTCACATTCCTTTGAATATCTTTTAAAATACAACTCACCAAACCATGAAACCAATAATTTCCAAGTCCTTGGTGGTCATAGAAACCCGCTGTGCGCACAAAAACAATCCCTTACTGTTTGTCATCACGTGATTGTGCGTTTACTTAAAATCGCGATTTTCCAATTTCGGCGCGGTGCAAGTTACAGCTGCCAGATTTCTGACAAATTTCGCACGAAACTTGAAACTTTTATCTTTATTTTGTATTAGGTACAATTGGATATCTGGAAAAAGTTAGCAAGGCCTATTCAGACCAAACAGCAAGCCGTCAAAAATCAAGACCAAGGTCGTTTCGTTGCAAACAAAACTTCTGGACCGACAGCATGGACGTATTTGTAGACAAAGTAAGCAGTTCAAACCATTAGTGGTGCACCGAGAAGGAGAAATACAGTATATGACTGGACAGTGGCTGACATAGCGATAAGTGGAATAAACGTTGGCGCGTTCAAAAACGACAAAAATAGTAGGCACGAGGTACCTCTTTCAAGACTCACAGAATTTGCCTCAGAATCCTACTCTCAACAAAAGCTTAGAAACTCGAAAATAGACCAGTCAGTAAAAGCCAAATGTTGTATATTTTTTCTGCCAAAGATAATGCGCAAAATCATCTGGTGTCTCAGCGATACTGGAGTGGGAACAAATTGACTCGCGATTTGTAGACAAATGAAGGCTGCCAAGAACATTACGGAGAACAGAAGCTTTCGAACCTGAAGAACTTACGGCACCTGAGACAGATCACATACGGTGCATTCAGCTTGAGGATTTCAAGGATGAAGCCTAGTCATTAAAGTAGCAATGAAAGATCAAAACCGTTCAAATAATTGTCTCTCAACCCATTTATCGACGGAGATAGACTTCTTAAATCCAATGCGCGTTTGAGATGGTCTACAGTTGTACTGTGGGAGACGCGACGTCCTGTACTACACGCAGTCATTGGACAACAAAATGTTTTGTTAAACATCAGCTTGAACAAACTCTAGACAGAGGTACGAATTTCAGTCTTGCTCAACTGCTACGATGGAAATGAATCATCTCTACCCGAAGTCTCAAACAAGACTGATGCTAGTGTAAAAGAAAGAATGCGAGTCCACGAGGGATACAGATGATGCTCTTACGCAAGCCGGCAGCCAGAGACACTCTTTATGCTTACAGATAAACTTCGGTGGATTTCTCTGGACCCTATGCTGTTCAACAAGGTCAAGAAAAGACTTGATTGAAAGGACTCCTCTACATTTTTACGTGCTTGCGTAAACGCGTTGTTCAACTAGAAGTTGCAGTGGACTCGACACCAACACCAAAACATTCGTCAACATGGCTTCACAAAGGAGAGTACTGAAAACGTATACTCAGGCAATGGAGCTATTGCTATTTTTGAGGGAGCTTACAAAGAATTGCAGCAGCTTTCGAAGCTGCAACCAGAAAACATAAAAGGTAGGACTTCCTCCAAAGAGGTGCGATGGCGTTTCAACTCTCGGCCAGCTCCACAATTCAATGGTGTTCACGAATGTATGGTTCGTACCCCAAACTATCAAAGTTAGAATTGAAACTACTGAAATGAACGACGAACAATTTCTCAGTGTTGTAGTGGGTCTTCTTGGAAAGCAGTGCTGTCAATGAAAAGACCACTATCATTTTAAAGATCACTCTCGCCCTTTTGACGTACAATACCAGTCGCCTAGTCTGAGGGACTTAGAACTTGTCACGCTCAACCATTTTTCCTGGAGAAGTTGGGGGACAAAATGGTTACTAGAAAAGAGGAACTCGGAATTTGGACATGTAGTACTCGTCATTATTGGGGACACCATGTGGGTCGTGCAACCACAAAGTGAAGGTTTGGTACATGTACGAGTGGCGGATGGTTGTGTTAACAATATACAGAGACCAGTCGCGAAAGTATATCCCCTCGACTGTGACAGCAACGTTTGCAATTGACATTCGGACTACAGTTCTTCTTACTATACAAAGTAGCCTATCTGATAGCTGTTAACGTGAGTAGACACATTTTATTTAATTAGGCTTTTGTTAAAAGTTTAAGTTTGTTCCTTTCAGATTGACTGTTGAACTTTCTGGGAATTTAAGTAGTGTTGGTCTTGCTTAATATGAAATCTCAAATACAAGCAAGGGGAGAAGTGTTCCACAGAGAATCTGGAAACAACTGGATCAGGTTTATTACATATTAAGGTGGAGGCGATTACATATTAATCCCTTCTACTGAACTTAAGTGGTGGATTGAAACAATAAAGATGATATCAATTTCTTCTAATCTTTATACTCAACAAGACGAAAAACTAGGGCCTCCTTGAACACGAGCAAGGCGCAGCATTGATAAATTATACCAGCTTTTAATTGTATGTATATTTGTGTTTGTTGGCGGCTTATGTTTTTATAACCAAGTTGTGTAAAGATGCATTTAGCTGCCAAAAGATACAAATAAAAATCCAATTGGACTCTTCACTCCCCTCAATGTCGGTCTCACAATACGGTTACTGAGATAGGACATTGTCTCTGAAAGCATCGGCGACTCAGAAAAATATACATACCTGCCACAGCCCCTTCAGTGGCAACCGCCCCCGCAGTTGTCGCCGCAGAGCTAGTTGCGACAGCCCCCGTCGTGGAACCAGTTCCGACTGCCACTGTCATAGAACCACTTACTGCAGCCGCCGCCGAGGTCGTCGCCGTGGCACCAGTTCCGACTGCCGCTGTCATAGAACCACTTACTGCAGCCGCCGCCGAGGTCGTCGCCGTGGCACCAGTTCCGACTGCCGCTGTCATAGAACCACTTACTGCAGCCGCCGCCGAGGTCGTCGCCGTGGCACCAGTTCCGACTGCCGCTGTCATAGAACCACTTACTGCAGCCGCCGCCGAGGTCGTCGCCGTGGCACCAGTTCCGACTGCCGCTGTCATAGAACCACTTACTGCAGCCGCCGCCGAGGTCGTCGCCGTGGCACCAGTTCCGACTGCCGCTGTCATAGAACCACTTACTGCAGCCGCCGCCGAGGTCGTCGCCGTGGCACCAGTTCCGACTGCCGCTGTCATAGAACCACTTACTGCAGCCGCCGCCGAGGTCGTCGCCGTGGCACCAGTTCCGACTGCCGCTGTCATAGAACCACTTACTGCAGCCGCCGCCGAGGTCGTCGCCGTGGCACCAGTTCCGACTGCCGCTGTCATAGAACCACTTACTGCAGCCGCCGCCGAGGTCGTCGCCGTGGCACCAGTTCCGACTGCCGCTGTCATAGAACCACTTACTGCAGCCGCCGCCGAGGTCGTCGCCGTGGCACCAGTTCCGACTGCCGCTGTCATAGAACCACTTACTGCAGCCGCCGCCGAGGTCGTCGCCGTGGCACCAGTTCCGACTGCCGCTGTCATAGAACCACTTACTGCAGCCGCCGCCGAGGTACCAATTCCGACTGTCACCGTCATAGAACCACTAAGGACAGCCCCCGTCGTAGAACCAGCTCCGACTGCCGCCGACGCAGACCCACTTAAGGCAGCCGCCGTCGTAGAACCACCTACGGAAGCGGTCGCCAAAATGCTAGCTTCGGTAACCGCAGTCTTCATAATGACACCATGGACAAGCGCCGCCGTCGTACCAGCAAGTAAATAATTTGCCATTGCTTGTTTTTTTTCGGTAGACCTCGCCGTGTTCGTGCCAGCATTGCCCGCATACCCAGTACTGTCATCTATGACAATCATTGTAAGAGCGCTGGATCTGGAAAGTACAGTGCACATAAGATGACATTATTAGTTTTTATACAACAATATTAGCGTTGAATGACAAATACAACCGTGTAATAACCTATTTAGTCATCTCACTGGTGAGATAACATTTTGGCGGGAAACCGAGGCTGGTTTCGAACCCGGGCATCAAAGTTTCGAGTCGCCGACTTGACCACGTGGATTTTGGAGAATCATCGCTCTCGGGGCTGACGCCCTTCGGGCGATAATTCTCCAAAATTCACTCGGGCTCTAAAATACGAGGGATAACGACTTCGCCATGTAATAATTTATATTTATATAGAAGGGCAGACAGATACAAAAGATAAGAATAGCTAAATTAGACGAAAACAGTATAAAACAATTAGTTTGTCATTCACTGCTAACTACAATTGCATAAAGTCAGTCTGAGGAAATAGGAAAGTAATGATAGTTCATTCAACTGTTAGCGATAAAGATTTAAAAACAACATCAGTTTGATGGTTCTTCATAGGATGAACTACAATTTCAAGAGAGGGATACTAACCGCTAGCTGTGAAATGAGAGTTATTGAAAGTGAATGCCATCTCTTGATGCTCTTTGTGGACCTTCGACGAACAATTTGCTCAGGCTCTGAACTCATTTCACAAAGGTGGGTCAATTAGGTTACTTGTTCATTTCACAAGGGTGGGTCAATTAGGTTACTTGTGCCTAGTTTGTTTACACGATTGGTAACGCGACAGTGTTATTCTTTAATGGAACTATTTATGGATATGTAGGCGTATCTTTGGCAAATGTGAGTCGCTTTTGACCACAAATTTACCGTTGTGGTCCACTTAAGGTAATTTATAATTAACTCTAATAATTAAATGAGAAAATGCAGTAGTTGAAATAACCGAATGCTCATGCACGTTCCACTCACATACAGCAGACGGGTAACTAAAGGGACACCACAGTAGTGAGACCAGTCTGTAAATCCACGTTGCAGTCATGCTCTTGTCTGTTAGTCATAATGGTCCTCTGAGCACTTTGCGATACAGCGGCAGACGACAAAATAATAATAAAGATGGTCATAAAGGCACATAATGTGTTGAATAAATTTCAAAATAGCAAAGTGCTGTAGTCGTTTTAATAGAAACGTGTTTGCCAAATTTCTTGAAAAAGCGTCAAAAACACCAGCGTAAAAACTACCACAAAGTGGCACAACGGTAGACAGAACCGTCCAACAGTCGTGGGCAGCCATTATCACATTCTTAAAAAACCTTTTCCAAATTACACACGCGGGGCGTTGAAATGCCCCCACGACTGCAACGCAAACGCTTTGCTCCTTATGGGTTTTACTGTTATAAAATGGACATCAGATGGCACAGAATAAGTCAAACCGCCCGAAACTGGGAAAGCATTGTAGACTCTCTCTTTCAAAATAATATGTCAGCTTTCATGAAAATACCCCAAGACGCTTCGACAAAACAGAGACAGACGTAAAACATTGTCATTAGGAGGAGGCACAGCGGTAGTGGAATCCGTCCATCTGTTGTGAATTTGATAGGAAAATGAATAGACTTGACAAATTGTGACCTTGCAAGGGGTTTAGTAGATACAGCCGCAGATGGGAAAATAATGTCACTAGGGGGCACCGCAGTAGTTGGACCCATCTGAAAATCTACGCCAGTCATGCTCATGTCTGTCGGAACACATCTGTCACAAATTAAAAAAATGCTGTCATCTTCACAATAGAAAATTCATTGCCCGAAGTTCAGAAAAGAACATCGAGACCTCAGTTTGGGGAGCATAGCGGTAGTCAGAGTCGTCCGGGCATGGGCTTGCGTTGCTATACATCTATGCAAAACGTTCACAAACATGATGCAAAGACGTGGGCATAAAAATGCAGTCATCATTAGGGTTCACCACATGTGTCACATCTATCCAAAAATCAACGTAATGTCAGCCATGGTCTTCTCATCAGGAAAACAACTGCTATGATTCCTAATGCTCCTTTGAGCAATTTGGCGAATGAAGAGGCATACTCTAAAACTAAACGACGAATTCAAAAGCATAAAAATGACCACTAGGTGGTGTAAGATACTCTGAATCTGCCCGAAATGTAAAGATATAGTTGTAGCCTTAATAGAAACCTACAGTATTTGCCAAATTTCAGAAAAATCTATCCACGAACACCAAGGATACTCCATAGGAACATATCTGCCACATTTCACGAAGTCCATGCAAAACGTTAGGAAGCCGTGGACGAAAAAATGTCACACTCGTCCGAAAATGCGTGTCAGCTGCGGTCTGCTTATTAGGAAATCATCTGCCAATTTTATAACGATCCTTTGTAGAGATTGCCCGATAGGAAGGCGGACGTCATAAAACACTCCAAATTTTTAAATTGCCACCTCGGTGGCGTAGAACACATCAGATCAGTCCGATAACAGGAAGGCGCCATTGTCTCTTGAATAGGAATCTATTTCCTAAATGTCATGAAAATTTATCAAGGAACTCGAAAGATATACGGTAGAGGCAAAAGTAAAAAAGTAAAACTGCCTGAAACTCGTCGTCATCCGTTATCATCTCCACATTTCACAAATATCCTTCAAACAGTCAAGGAGTTTCTGGTGGCTTGGGAAAAGGATAGTGTGTTCCAAAAAAGTACACTCTTCCTGAACGTCTGGAGTTCAAATTGAGTTCCCGTGGATCACTGAGATTCTGCGCGGGCCTATTGCAGTGTTACACCTTATTTTTAATGTGGGTACGCCCAGTCATGACGTGCACGCGTATCAGGGCAAGCAATCAATTCAGTTTTGAAGAACAAAAATTCCTTGTTCAATAGCACAGGAAACTAAAAGCACCAAGGAAGTACAAAGACAATCTTTCCAAGCAATGAGTTTAATTTTATTTATTTAAGGATTTTAAAAAGTTTTTCTATCTACGGCTTGTGAGTTCGAATTTCATCAACGTCTTTGAAAGTTATTTTAGATATGCAAAAATCATCTATTATTTGGGGATCGGATTATAGAGTTTTCCAACTTCAGGCTGCAAATAAGTTCACTGAAACATCATCAATTCTTACAAAATTAGCTTCTAATTGTCAAAACTCATCTACATGTATGAATCTGTCGATTTTCGTAGATACATAAACAAGTAAATCAGAAACCAATGAATTTGTTCATAAAAACGGAATGTTATAAGCAATTTCCGCATGCTCGTAGACTTTTGACGGGTAACTGGGAGAATATGGGAGATGGGGCATTCGTATTTTAAAAGGTGTCTTTTTGCTCATTTCTGAGGTACTTATAACGATTCACGAGGTCAACTTGAACTCCACTGACAAAACAAAACGCTGAAATCCTTGTTTATGATTTCGAGAGTTTTTTAATACCCCCTTTCGACATATACACGGTCATCACAAATAGTAGCCTAGACAGCAGCGTTTTCCACATGTGGAAATTCCTTACAAACAACTCATAGTAACCATCTTCAAAAGAGATACATGTACTATTCTTGTGATACTACAGGAAACAGTAACATTATTTTATAACTAATCAATTGAAATAGTACTGTGTAATTCACAAATAGTAGTCTTCACGTTCTTCAAAATTTCACACTTTCGATGGCGGCAATTTATTTTTTTTAACATTTTTGGTTCTTTGGATGGAATGGCTGTGCTGTGCACGAATGTTTTGTGTTTTTTGATGAAGATGGAATCTCAACTTCCCTCGTGAATACTTGGCAGTGTCGGATTTACATGTACATGTATAGAGGGACAAAGGGACAATTCCCCCGAACTGCTCCACCGAGAGAGGGTGCCGTCTGAAATGGGACACCTTAAGGTGAAAGGCTAAACATCATTAAGATTGGAAAAAAGAGTGACAGTTAATTTCAAAGTAGTGTGGTTCCAAAACGATGTCGGGAGTGACTTCCTTCAACATGAAAACCGATTGTACGATTTCGCAAGAACAGGAAAATAGAGGTAATCCATTCCAACATTGGGCCTTCTTTCCGTGAGGTGCCCCTTAAGAATTTGACAATAAAAACACAAAAAGGTGGCCACTTGAATGTCATCAATGGCCTCCTTCAAAGCCAGGGCACCTAAATATGAAAGTATCTATATTTTCAAGTATCAGGAAATGCTCAGCAATTGATGTTATCTGTCAGGTCATCATTTTTTCTCAAGTAATATACAGTTTCGAGAAAAAATAAAGTGAAAGTTGTCTCCGTTATCCTTTGCCAGAGAGAGGCCTCTGGAAAAATATAATTTTGCACTCACAAATTGACTTATTGAATTTAAAAATCCAGTAAACTAACTAGTTTACGCCTTTGGGCCTTCAGAAACATAAAATACCTTTAGAGCATGCTCTACATTATAATTCATTTCATTAATAATTCTTGTAATACTCAGACTTCTTAAATTTTTTAGTTGAAAGCATACCACACAACGCAAAATAACGTAAGGTAAACTGTAATGTAGAGACTTTGAACATAAACAAGTTAGGATTAGCGCAACAGTTAATTTCCGACAATAAATTCTGACTATGCGCAAATGTTTACAAACATAAATAGTAAACTGGACCATTTCTAAAATTACCTGTTAATACCTTGATAAAGTGAAAAATAACCATGAGTCTGTGCATCATATTGATAGCTAGTACTAAGAAATGAGGTTGAGGTTGTAATTGGTCGATCAATTGAAACTGTCTCACCTATACTACAGAGACACAAATCATCAATATATTTCAGGGCCCTCAATTCTTCGATTTCGGAGTCGAATATTGTCACCAGTGGCCTCCTTCAACGCCGGGGCACCTAAATATGAAAATATCTATATTTTCAAGTATCAGGAAATGCTCAGCAATTGATGTTATCCGTCAGGGCATCAATTTTTCTCAAGTAATATACAGTTTCGAGAAAAAAATAAAGTGAAAGCTGTCTCCGTTATCCTTTGCCAGAGAGAGGCCTCTGGAAAATATAATTTTGTAGTTACAAATTGACTTATTGAATTTAAAAATCTAGCAACTTAACTAGTTTACGCTCCGTAAAAGCTTCCCTTTACAAAATTTCTCGATTTTTTGAAATATATGTATGATTGATTCCGTGCACGTTTTCAAATGCGTTTAGCCGACCTGTGCTTCAAAAGCGGAGCCCCTAACGACAATGTCCTGGCCAGGGTACTCAAAAGGTAATCCACGCACTGATGCAGAGTTGTTAAATGTTCTCTTGAATTTTCTCTTTTATCCATATTTCACACTTTTTCTTTTCTCGACTGTCCCTGGCCCTACGCCTATGTCGGCTGCCACGCTTTAACCCTGACGCCTTAAAATTTTTGGGGACTCGTACCCCCCTCCCGCCCCCCGGAGCCCCGCTTCCTACGGCCTGAAACGTAAAAAATAAAATTGCCATTAGGGGAGCAGAGCGCTAGTGGACTTGGTCCGAAATTCATCGTCATCTGTTGTCAGCTTGTCAGCTTCATTAGAGCACGTCTTCCAAATCTGTGTGTGAAAGATATTGTAAACTATCCTCAAGTATTCAAATCGAGTGCAAAATTTTCAACTGTGCAGATTTTTCTGACTTTGGTTGGGATTCGTCGAGACTTCCCTCTCACTCACATTTGACAGTATTTGTATATTTCTACTGTAAAGCTAGTCGTCTGTTGGTATTTTGGTCCGCATTGAAAACGTCTGTACTTCGTCAATCTACATGTATCTGTATACAGATTGCAGTAGATAACATCATTTGAAATCAAAGTCCCCTTGACAACATACAGTGTATGTGATGGGAAAAATCCTAATTGATAGTATATGACCACATATGAGATAGGGTAAATCCTGAAATTGGTTTCGATTCCCGGCTTTTGCTTTCAGTATGGCCGATAACAATAAACATCTGTTGCCGAATCTTTTCAAAATACTCACTCAGCCATGATCCGCGTTAGTCTCCTACCCCTGAACATAACCACATCTTTTTGCTATTTCTTCGTGTGTATTTAAACATACAAAAAGGAAAGTTCCGGGAGCATCGACTTCTGAAGGGACTATTTTCTTCTAATATCCTAACCAACACAATTTTAAGGCTGAGCTCATAAAATCATCCACGAACAAGGATATGCTGCTATTTGCTATCATGGAGATATCAACATATGATGTGACGTAAACAGTTGGTAAGAATTAAGATTTATCTCTCAGGCTGAAATTTAAGCAAAACTGTCTCAGAGATTAATCACCAGTGCCACGTCCCTAAAACTTAAAAACGCTAAGCAGTTTAAAACTGATAAAATGTAAGGGCTATTCAATGAAAAGTAAGCAAAATTGCATTAAGGAAGAATTACACACTTAAAAGTTGGTTAGCAGCTCCGCTTCCTCTGACAACAGCTGCAGTTGATTGCTCCTGTTGGTAAAGTGCTTTATACTCTAGTTATGTATAGTCACGGTGTCACGGGAAAACATTTCCCGGGAAAAACCTTTGCTAAGGCACCGTAGTGCGCATGCGCGGAAATGGGCAAATCTTTTTCCCGTCGTTTATTATGTATCAATAAGGATGAAAACGGGCCTTGAGAAACATAAAATACCTTTAGAGCATACTCTACATTATAATTCATTTCATTAATAATTCTTGTAATACTCAGACTTCTTAAATTTTTTAGTTGAAAGCATACCACACAACGCAAAATAACGTAAGGTAAACAGTAATGTAGAGACTTCGAATATAAACAAGTTAGGATTAGCGCAAGCGTTAATTTCCGACAATAAATTCTGACTATGCGCAAATGTTTACAAAAATAAATAGTAAACTGGACCATTTCTAAAATTACCTGTTAATACCTTGATAAAGTGAAAAATAACCATGAGTCTGTGCATTACATTGATAGCTAGTACTAAGAAACGAGGTTGAGGTTGTAATTGGTTGATCAATTGAAACTGTCTCACCTATACCACAGAGACAAAAATCATCAATATATTTCAGGGCCCTCAATTCTTCGATTTCGGAGCCGAATATTGTCATCAGTGGCCTCCTTCAACGCCGGGGCACCTAAATATGAAAATATCTATATTTTCAAGTATCAGGAAATGCTCAGCAATTGATGTTATCTGTCAGGGCATCAATTTTTCTCAAGTAATATACAGTTTCGAGAAAAAAAAATAAAGTGAAAGCTGTCTCCGTTATCCTTTGCCAGAGAGAGGCCTCTGGAAAATATAATTTTGTATTTACAAATTGACTTATTGAATTTAAAAAGCTAGCAAATTAACTAGTTTACGCTCCGTAAAAGCTTCCCTTTACAAAATTTCTGGATTTTTCTAAATATATGTATGATTGATTCCGTGCACGTTTTCAAGTGCGTTTAGCCGACCTGTGCTTCAAAAGCGGAGCCCCTAACGACAATGTCCTGGCCAGGGTACTCAAAAGGTAATCCACGCACTGATGCATAGTTGTTAAATGTTCTCTTGAATTTTCTCTTTTATCCATATTTCGCACTTTTTCTTTTCTCGACTGTCCCTGGCCCTACGCCTATGTCGGCTGCCACGGTTTAACCCGGACGCCTTAAAATTTTTGGGGGCTCGTCGCCACTATTGGTTTCCGGTTTATTATTTTACGCGAGTTATTCGTTTGACTATTTTTGTTAGTTCTTCCGGTTTCGCCATTTGCGATAAATAAACACAAGTATTTTGAGTTCACACATTTACTCTCATTTTACTGGCGTGGCGGCAGCGTGTTCTTAACGAACCATGGCTAAGGCACCCAAGCAGTGGTGTCTGACGAAATCCGAAACTATAAACTCCTTCGACAATTGGAGACATAATATAACCTATGTTTTATCGCTGGACGCTAACTTTGCTGACTTTTTGCAAGGCGATTTTACTTGGGACAAGGCAAAGGTTCCTCTACGAGGGTTGTTCAATGACCCGGACACTGTTCCTGAGGCGCGGCGCCGAACTGCCGCCCAAAAACTAACTCATCTGAACTTAATGTTGGGACAAATCGCGAATTTTTGTCCAGTTATTTCACGTAACACCATCATTAAGCAGTCAACATCGCTTGCCTCTATCTGGCAAACCATACGTGCTCACTATGGGTTCCAAACCTCGGGTGGACACTTTTTGGACTTTGCTGAAATACGCCTTCTTCCCGATGAGCGTCCGGAGGACTTATACCAACGCATTATGGCATTTATTGAGGACAATCTTCTTGGTCCTGACAATACTATACTACACCATGGGTTACCCATCACTGACGAAGACGAAATGTCTCCCACCCTTGAAAACCTAGCTGTCCTGACGTGGCTCCGCCTCGTAAACCCCGGACTTCCACGTCTCGTACAACAGCGTTATGGTCCCGAGCTGAGATCCAAGACCCTGGCTTCTATCAAACCTGACATCTCCCAGTCTCTACAGGCTCTACTTGACGAACTCCAGTCATTAGAAGACGCCAAAGTCATGAGATCGGCCTCTGCTCCCCGTCGTACCCCATCTCTTCCCAGCCGTCGACCAACCAAGAGTTGCGCTCTTTGTAAACAGGCCCGCCGGTCGCAGTTCGATCATTACCTGTCCCAGTGCCCGTTTCTGCCTGCGGAAGACAAGCGTTACTTCTCGAAGGTACGATCATCTGAGGTCGACGATCCCGAAGACTCTACAGATCTGTTTGATGTAACTCCCCCTGTGGACCCAGTTGTTCATCGTGTTCACATTGTCCAGTCCCCATTTCTCGATGCCTTTTGTAATGGCCATAGTGTACGTTTGACCCTTGACTGCGGTGCCACAGGCAACATGATTCGTGAGTCTTGTGCCAAGTCCCTTGGTGCGGTTATTGCCCCCAACACTCAGTTTGCATATCAGGCGGATGGTGTATCCCCCCTTAACGTTATTGGTGAAACCAAGATTTTGTTCACCCGTGACTGCCACACTCTTACCTTTGAGGGATTGGTAATCAAGACGTTGGATGTCGATGTTCTCGCAGCCACCCCGTTCATGGTGAAGAATGATATCTCTGTTCGACCAATCAAGAAAGAGGTCAGAGTTGGTGATGACAGTGTGTACCTTTACAACCATACTCAGCCACGACCAAAGCAGACTCTCGTCCGTCGTACTCATGTCTTGCGTTCCCCTCCTCAGCGTACTGTTGTTTGGCCAGGAGAAACCCTTGACCTTGATGTGCCTGCCGAACTAGTTGGTCAAGATTACGAAATTGCCATTGAGCCCAGATCCGATTCACCGAGTGCTCGTCGGTGCAGTGCCAAAGGGTTGTGGCCACAACCTCAGATCTTGAAACCTAATGGCGGTAAGATCAGCATCATCAACGACTCGTCTGATCCCAAATTCCTCCGTAAAGAAGAGCAGTTTTGTCAGATCCATCACGTTTTTGCACCTGAGCCCAAAGCTGACTCCCAGCCTATGACCCCACCTGAACAGAAGATTGAACACCAAAGATACGCTTCTGTGGATCCTGATGGCATCTTACCTAAAGCCACACGTGAAGCATTTGAACGCCTCCACGAGCATTTTGCTTCCATGTTTTCTCCGACATTTCCCGGATACAATGGCGCAGCCGGCCCTTTCAAGGGGTCCGTTAACATGGGCCCTACTCAACCACCTCAGCGTAAGGGTCGTCTCCCTTTGTACTCGCCATCGAAGCTCAACGAACTTCAGCAAAAGTTCCACGAACTCGAGGCCCTAGGAGTGTTTGTGCGACCAGAAGACGTTGGAGTGAAAGTCGAGTATCTCAACCCGTCCTTTTTGATTAAGAAACTTAACGGTGGTTTCCGTCTTGTGACTGCCTTCTCGGATGTGGGAAGGTATGCTAAGCCGCAACCATCACTTATGCCAGACGTTGATTCTGTTCTACGTAAAATAGCCCAGTGGAAGTTTCTTGCTAAGACAGACCTAACTAATGCCTTCTACCAGATCCCTCTTTCACGCGAGTCTATGAAATATTGTGGCGTGGCTACCCCCTTCCACGGGGTACGTGTCTACGCTCGCTGTGCTATGGGAATGCCTGGGTCGGAGACTGCCTTAGAGGAACTCACCTCCCGTGTTCTTGGACACCTCCTTGAGGAAGGCATCGTAACCAAGCTTGCAGATGATCTGTATTGCGGTGGTCAAACACCCTCCGAGTTGTTGGCCAACTGGGAACGTGTTCTTGCAGCACTAGCAAAGTGTGATCTTCATTTATCTGCTACCAAGACCGTTATCGCCCCGAAGCGAACCACCATACTGGGATGGATTTGGGAATCTGGTACGCTCCAAGCTAGCACCCACAGAGTTGCCGCATTGGCTTCATGTGCCAAGCCCACAACAGTGCGTCAGATGCGATCCTTCATTGGTGCTTATAAAGTACTGGCCCGTGTTATTCCTCATTGTTCTCAGTATTTGTCTCCACTTGATGATGCGATTTCCGGCCAAGACTCCAAAGATAAGATATCATGGTCTGATGAATTGTCTGCAGCTTTTACTTCCGCGCAGAGTGCCCTGTCCACGAACAAGATCATCACCCTCCCTCGTCCCGACGATCACATTTGGATTGTTACTGACGCTTCTGCAAAGCATCCTGGCATAGCTGCTACTTTATATGTCACCAGGTCCGATAAACCTCGTATCGCCTCTTTCTTCAGTGCCAAACTTAAAGCCCGTCAAGTTCTTTGGCTTCCTTGCGAGATAGAGGCTCTGGCCATTGCTGTTGCTTTGAAACACTTCAGCCCCTACCTCATACAGTCGATCCATCGGGCCACTGTTCTTACTGACAGCAAGCCATGCGTACAGGCCTTTGAGCGTTTGTGTAGAGGAGAGTTTTCTGTGAGCCCCAGGGTATCCACATTTCTGTCTGCTGTTTCGAGGTTCCAGGCGTCTATCCGCCATGTATCTGGGGCTTCAAACATTGTCTCGGATTTCGCTAGTCGTCATAGTGCGGAATGCACTGATCAGTCGTGCCAACTCTGCTCCTTCATTTCCTCGACCGAGGAGTGCGTGGTTTTACGTACGTCATCTGACGACATCTTGTCCGGCACTACAAGACTTCCATTTACATCACGATCAGCGTGGCATGGAATTCAGGCTGAATGTGCTGACTTACGCCGCACTCATGCTCACCTCACCCAGGGTACCCGACCAAGCAAGAAGGTAACCGATGCCAGAGATGTGAAGCGATACCTGAATGTTGCCAAAGTCGCCAATGATGGCTTACTGGTCGTTCGTCGCGATGCTCCTCTTTCATCTGGACGCGAGTGCATCATCGTTCCACGTTCCGTATTGGATGGTCTCCTTACAGCTTTGCATCTTCGCTTAGATCATCCCTCAGCAAACCAACTACGCCTCGTTATCCGTCGTTATTTCTACGCCCTAGACGTAGATGCTGCAGTTGATAGATGTACACAGTCTTGTCATCAGTGTTGCTCCCTGCGTGCGTTCCCCAAAACCCAGGTCAGCCAAGAAACCTTGGATCCTCCCCCCGCCGTAGGTGTATCCTTTGCTGCGGATGTCATGAAACGCGATCGACAGGACATCCTTGTGCTTCGTGAGTGCGTGTCATCATACACACTTGCGCGCATTATTGACAGCGAACGGGCTGAGAGTTTGCGAGATAATCTCCTCCAGATGTGTATTGAGCTTCGACCCTTGGATGGTCCCCCTGCCGTGATTCGCACTGATCCTGCTCCTGGATTTCAGGCTCTCCGCAACGATGAAATTCTTAAGCGCCACAGATTGATGCTAGAGATAGGGCGAGTTAAGAACCCCAACCACAACCCTGTTGCAGAGAAGGCGGTTCGCGAATTGTCTGATGAGTTGCTGAAAGATCACTTGGGTAATGGGAAAGTCACTCCCTTACAACTGTCCCTTGCTGTTGCTCGGCTCAATAGCCGTCTACGCTCCAGAGGATTATCTGCACGTGAAATTTGGTTCCAACGTGATCAGTTTACTAATGCGCAGTTACCCATCGATGACCAATCTATGATTCATGCTCAACATCAGGGCCGCATAAAGAACCATGAATCTAGCGTGAAATCGAAAGCCCCTTTACGAAAGGCCCCTCCTTCATGCCGTGCAAATGTGGGAGACTTGGTGTACCTCTATTCTGACCGAGACAAAACACGATCTCGTCCTCGCTATCTCGTGGTCAGCCGGGATGACACCTGGTTGAATGTCCAGAAGTTCATTGGGAATCAGTTGCGATCTACATCCTATCGCGTAAAGGACACCGAATGTTACAAGGTCCCTTCAGAGACACCTTCACTTTACGGTCCAGTTACCCACGACCTCACCGATGATGAAGAAGATCATGTCCCTCGATTAATGCTCCCATTAGCAACCCAGCCGGCACCTCAGATACCACCTTCTAGTGTGTCTGATGTTCTTCCTGGAGTAAACCTGAGTCAACCTTCCCACACCTCGAATGATGTTGTTCCTACCAATGATGCGGGTCATACTAGCAGCGGTACACTTGACGTGACGGGAGACGTTCCTTTGCGACGCTCTTCCAGGACCAAACGTCCTCCAACCTACCTTCAGGATTTTGTGGTTGATTAAGTGTTATGGTATCCTCCCTGGACTTTGATGGTACCGATCCTAGTTCAAGTGTATTACATGTATTGTGCTAATTTTTTCTTAGGACTGATAAGTGTTACTTCAAAGGACTTAAAGAGACATTACGCCACTATTGGTTTCCGGTTTATTATTTTACGCGAGTTATTCGTTTGACTATTTTTGTTAGTCCTTCCGGTTTCGCCATTTGCGATAAATAAACACAAGTATTTTGAGTTCACACATTTACTCTCATTTTACTGGCGCGTACACCCCTCCCGCCCCCCGGAGCCCCGCTTCCTACGGCCTGAAACGTAACAAATAAAATTGCCTTGAGGGGAGCAGAGCGCTAGTGGACTTGGTCCGAAATTCATCGTCATCTGTTGCCAGCTTGTCAGCTTCATTGGAGCACGTCTTCCAAATCTGTGTGTGAAAGATATTGTAAACTATCCTCAAGTATTCAAATCGAGTGCAAAATTTTCAACTGTGAAGATTTTTCTGACTTTGATTGGGATTCGTCGAGACTTCCCTCTCACTCACATTTGACAGTATTTGTATATTTCTACTGTAAAACTAGTCTTCTGTTGGTATTTCGGTCCGCATTGAAAACGTCTGTACCGAAGTTCGTCAAACTACATGTATCTGTATACAGATTGCTGTAGACAAGGCATTTGAAATCGAAGCCCCTTGACAACATATGTGATCCGGAAAATCCTAATCGATAGTATATGACCACATATGAGATACGGGAAATCGGTTTCGTTTCCTTTGAAAAGGTGGCTTTTGCTTTTAGTATGGCCGATAACAATAAACATCTGCTGCCGAACCTTTTCAAAATACTCACTCAGCCATGATCCGCGATAGTCTCCTACCCCTGAACATAACCACAGTGTTTTGCTATTTCCTCGTGTGTATTTAAACATACAAAAAGGAAAGTTCTGGGAACATCGACTTCTGAAGGTACTCTTTTCTTCTAATATCCTAACCAACACCATTTTAAGCCTGAGCTCATAAAATCATCCATGAACAAGGATAACTCATAGAAATCTGTTTCGGAGCTGATTCAAACTAAAGCCTCTCGCACTCGTAACGCGGCCTCACTCTCCACTTGATAAATGCAATGCATTTTAAGCGCATTTTACTGGTATAGGAACTGGTTTCAATTTCTCCTAATGTCCAACAACAAAAGGCGAGAATTGGCCATATGTGATTCAAGTCAGAAAAACGCGACAGATTTTGTTGCTTTTTTAGATTTGGTCAACGGTAATAACTTCAAGATGCCTATCCCACCCACTAATAATCCCAAAACTGTGTAAAATCCGTAATGTCACCGTAATAATTCGCACATATCATGCATAGCTTCATAACCATATCGTGATAGGGGAGAGAGGCCGCTCATTCATTTATGTTCTGAGACGGTACTTGACAGCAAAATACTCTCGCTAGGCCCAGCAACAAGTAATGGCCACTGTATTCTCTCTTCTGATGATGGTGTTTGAATAAATGACACCGAAACATGTCAAGTCGACTTAAAACCGTTGTTGTTTTTGTTAACATATGCTGCTATTTGCTATCATGGAGATATCAACATATGATTTGATGTAAACAGCTGGTAAGAATTAAGAGTTATCTCTCGGGCTGAAATTTAAGCAAAACTGTCTCAGAGATTAATCACCAGTGCCACGTCCCTAAAACTTAAAAACGCTAAGCAATTTAAAACTGATAAAATGTAAGGTCTATTCAATGAAAAGTAAGCAAAATTGCATTAAGGAAGAATTACATACTTAAAAGTTGGTTAGCAGCTCCGCTTTCTCTGACAACAGCTGCAGATGTTTGCTCCTTTGGGTAAAGTGTTTTATACTCTAGTAATGTATAGTCACGGCCCGCTAGGCTACTTTATACAAACTCGCTAGGTCACACACGGGTATTATTCAGCAGTAACGTGTTTCATCACTGGCTAATGTAACCTCAGACAGCCATTGGTTAACTTTACAACAAAGTAAGAAAATAGGAACGATTTTTAGCCATGTCAACAGCTTTGCAAACCAAGGTTTCTCTCCAGTGTCACTAAACGTCTGGAAGACCGAGCAGTTTATGAGCTCGACACCGGTTTTTGTTTCTTACATACCATAGAAAGTAATTAATTGCGACGTAAATTACACCGCCCATAGACCCTATTTACGCCGACATGAGGCGCGTTCCAAGACGAGGCTCGCTACGATAGCTCTGGTGGCTTATCCGCGTAGTTGTACTCCGCGTTGCTCGAACAGCTAGAAAAAATACGGACACTCAACTGTCTGTTTTACAATCCCTAAGGACGTTCCGATTCGGAAGCGCTGGGTCCTTGCCATACGCCACGACGAAGGAAAATATGTCCGTGTAAAATTTATAACAGTTTTCGAATCATAATTTGTCGCATCTGGATGCCGCCATAGCAACGAGGACCGGAGAATCTTCGGCCTACCAGGCTGTGTTTTCATGACTATGGCTGGAAGCGCGATGCATTTTTCTTTACAAAAAGGACAGGGCCCTCAATCCCTCAATTTTGATACCAAATGTCGGCCCTATTCCCCTCCCAAAAATATTGAAAAATCACGCGAAATTCCCGGCCCCACGGGGGTTAAAAATTCCCTTAGTGATTGAAAATTTCTCTCCAACGGTTCAAATCACCTGTGACCACAGAGGTGACAATTTGAAAAAGTACAAAATCATAGGTGGACTGAGGGGGGCGGGCCGCAAGCAAAATAAACAGCAAAACGTGAAGCGGGAGGACTATAGTGAGTTCGAGCTAGGACCGGTAGCAGACGAGGGGGAAACACGTTCCATTTTTTTAGTCCAACGATAGATTTTCTGAGCAGAAGGTATACATGTACATCCTCGGCGCCCGCAACTTCCGGGCCGCCTACGTGCATATTATCGCGCTTTGCCCGCTTCCCCGAGAATGTCGCCCCCCCCTCATGGTATCCTAGATCAGTCACTGAAAATGCTACTTGAGACAGAGCTATGAGAGCTTGCAACAGGGCGGGTGCTATTGATGGTGAACGGGAGGTCAGTAGATTTTTCACTAACCCGTCACTCGGCGAAACGTTNTGGGAGAATCTTAGGGGGGCATGGCTCCCTTGGCTCCCTCTGAATCCGCTACCGTGTTCTGTCCAGTTAACTGAAATTGAGCTCTAAAACGAGATTATGATTTGGACGAAAAAATTAGGGTGATTTAATTTTAAAATTCAACTTGGTCGAGATTGATATTTGAAAAATATAACAAATGAAATAGACGTAATTATTAAAACTAAGAAAGCAGAATTGATGATCATATAATTTTTTATTTTCAATTGCGAACCTGTTTTTTATCGTAATCAAAATATATATTTAATAACATCAAGTATTATTTCAGATTAATGACAAATCAACTGTTAGTCCCGGTAGTGCCTGCCTCCACCAGGACTTAGGCTATGCTTGAAGCTAATAGCCCTACTCCTGATCAACAAATTAAACCAGATGTGACTAATTGCACATCACAGCAAAATGCTATGAGCCACCACTGTCAAATTTATCTTCAACTCATCAACAATACGACCAGATGACCTAGTTCTTGTAGAAAGCATTTTTATCAAGAATTTATTAGAAGAAACGTAACCCTGCATGCAGCATGATACCTAATCTGTAACACTACGATCACAGCAATTTGGTTATCTTTACTTTTCATGTTTCGAACCTAGTTTTCCGGAAAAAATCTCATATCCTTTCGCTAGACAATTCTTTGGTGCATTGACTTCTCTTAAGCTGTATTTTTCTGCGTTTCTGTGGTTAATTATTGACACATTTTTTAAGATTTAATATTCAGGTTGGACTCCAAAGACCGGCCATTTAACTCACGAAATGTAAATTTCCGCTTTATTTATCGCAGTGAGCCTCGCTTTGGATTTTAATGTCCGACGCGTGAATTGGGTCTATAATTCGTAGCCCTGTAGCTTCGAGAGCCCCAGAGATATTCTCAACCAATCAGCGTAAAGAGGTACATAATATGACAGCATTATGCCCAACAAATTTCCCCGAAGCATCATGCTGGGTGCTGCGAATCCACTGGAAAAACTGTTCTGCAATGGTAGCATTTTCAAAAACTAAGAAAGTATCGTCACCGTTTCTACGATAATATACATGTAAAGGCGTACTACCATTAAAGGATTCATTGGCGCAAATCATAAATATGCTGGCCAAAACAGGTCCAAAAGTAGTCCCGGTCGACATCTTGTTGTTTGCGAACAAACTGTCTTATTCGCTTGACAGCGTTGTGATCTCTTTTGGCTATTTTCCTTGAGAGGTACAAAACAACCGTTTTCATTGGCCGAAAGAGTCTAATCTCGTCCAATCATTGGCGGTGTTGCACAGCAGTTAATTCAGCATGGTAGACGGCAGGCTCTTGGACTTGCCAGAAAAAAATTAAAGTCTGAAAATATTTTGGTTTCGGAGTGCAAAGGGTTTTCAAAAAGGAAATGTAAGGCTTGCTTCAAACATTAACATTCTTGAAGATCTCAATTATTTTAAAAAGCATATCCAAGACTACCTCACCAGGCACGTTCTAGTATGTATCTTGACAAATCCATGAAACCATGTGCCCGTGATAGGCGATGTCAATTGTTTTGATTAGTTAGCTACGGCTAGTTTAACTGGAGCTCATACTAGTTGTTTTTGACTTGAATAAATGACTCCATTTTCTTTTTATCTTTGAAGATGGCCATATTTGACTCACTGATGTAACCATGTATGCCTTTCACCTTATGTCTATCAGTGGACGGAGTTTCCGGTGTGTGAGGTAGAAATAAGAGATTTATACCTTATTGTATTTTTTATTAATCGAATCGTAAAAATCGAATCTAGAAAAAATAATCGAATTGTAACGAATTGAAGTCTTTGAATCGTTGCAGTTTAAATGTTGCTGTAAAAAGAGTTTATAGACGCACACGGTTTGAGAATTCGTGTTACTACTTCACTAGCTCAAAGTAGTTTTAGGAAGGCAAATTGTAGCATGTACTTCAAGTCTCATGTTTGTTTTACAGTCTTCCTCAGATCGCCTGTGCAGCTGTCATTTTGTTGAGAGTATGAAGGATATTAATTGATTCAACATTGCTTCAAGGTACATCTCAAGTACAGTGATACTGAGCCAACCCGAAAGAAAAAAGTCAATCCTGTCGATCCCATTCCTTCTAATTCCATTATTTCGTTGCCACCCTTTCGAGTTAGTGTTGACCCCCTTGTCAACGAAGCTATTATCGGGTCCCAAGAGAGGGAGATCTCAGTACTGAAGAAGAAATTGAACAATGGCTCCATAAGATTCTCAGTATATGGTATTAGGGTGACGATGCAGTAGTATCCATGTACAGTGGACTGCAAAACTGTGCTACTTTTTATATTTGATCAAGTTGTGCTCGAGATTTGCTTTCAATTATTGGAATGGGTGGAATGTGATACTGCGCATGTCAGAACAGTGTATGATGCTCGTGCAGCTTAGGCTTAATCTGAAACATCTGGATATATCCTACCGTTTTGGATTCTCTAAAACTACGGTTACTACATGGATCCATATGTTGGATAGAATTCTTTGTCAAAATTGCATGAATACGTAGCCAGCCAGCTAGCTGTATGAAGACTGTCGTCAAAATACAGCTAGGTACCGCTGTGTGTGTTTCTTCCGTATAACCCAAAATTTGCACATAGCCAGGGTAGTTCTGCTCGTCACCTAGCTGTGAAACTTGTATCAACATGTAAAGCTAAAGACCGGACGGGGTGCACGCAAAATCTATGAATTAACCGACACACACCTTGCCCGTTACAGCCGTTTAAGTGAAAAACAATGCAATAAACGTCATTTTCTTGCGTAACTCCTCGCCTTTTCTAACATGTCGGCGTTTTGAAAACAGTACGCTCGTGTCACGCGCACGCGCAATTTCCTAAATTTTTGCGACAACTTCGCAGCAACAAAATTTGTTCTGAAATTCAGTTTTTCGGTATCAAAATTCTAAACACTATATGAAACCAGTTCCGATAATTTGTTGTGGCATTTACGCAACCTCATGGAAGAAGTACAGTTGATTGAAGAATCGGCCATTAGGTGACGCAATATTTCATGGCGCCGAAAGCTGTCGCTAAAGATCGCTCCACAACTTTAGCAGAAGAATAACGGCAGAACGACATTTTTTCCAACACCGTTAAATAATTTAATTTACTCAAGGAAGACTGCAGTTTTTAACGACAATAATTTTGTGTCAGATTTTATCTTACCACGTTTTACCCACATTGGTGCAAAGTTGTATATTTAGTAAACAGCTTTGCGCCAAGGCTAATGAATACGTTGCCTTCTGTTAACAAAAACAAAAAATATTTGCCACCCGCTTTTAATAAATTCAGTAACACTCAAACTGTTCTTGACTGTGCAGGAATTCATATTCAAATACCAAAAATATGAGAGAGCAAAATCAAACTTGGAATTTGAGTATGCGACTAGGCCCTTGCAGACTCACGTTATCAAGAAATCAATCCATCAGTTTACATGGCAGAGGGCCTAAAGAGTGCTTCGAAAATCATCTATCCTCCTTGAATGTCGGTTGTTTTCAGACTTCTAGTATACGTGTTGGCAAGTTAACGTAGGAACTAAACTTAACTGGTCTGAAAACTTCTAGAACAGTGAAGTTTCAATTTGAAGTACACTCACACTTTCGCATTATTGTGTATTCTATGGAATGTATTGATCAATGTTATCCATGTACTGCTCAAACTGGCATTTTGTATGATTGTCATGTTTTTAAAGGATCATCGTAGCGTGCATCACCACTGCACCAGCAATAACAACACCACTCAAGAAACAGTGACAACATGATTCGAGTACTGAGCCATGTGCACAGGAATAGGCTTAGGTGGCCATTGATGTTCGGTCTCTTCACATGCAGGTATGCTTGGAATTTCTAGGCAAGAACTACTTTCGTTTCTTGACGGAATAGAACCGGTTTGTACATAACTTTTGTGTTATCAAGTCACTCTTGTTGTATTCTTTCATCAGTAATCACACAAGATTAATAGGTAACAAAACAGAACATGTAATAAAATACATTTGTTATGTATCACTAAAAACATGCCACATGAAATGCTGAAAATTATATTGTCTTAAAACTTCATTAGTAGTGGACCAATGGCTTTTTGAAGAACAACAACCAATTTGCAGCTATGAAAACACCAACACGAATGTTGTTAAAAACAAAACTCCCCTTCATGTTGAGGTCATGTTTAAACTATTACTCAAAAATAATGTGGTTTGTTTTTTTCAGCCTCACAAAACTTTATTCAACTTGCTATGTCCACGCTCACAGGGTGGTGATGGTGGGTATCACCAGCTGTGATTGTCATCAGGGTGTACCTGTGGCAGATGCTGAGAAGTGTCCACTACAGTGAAAAGATCTATAAGAAGCAACCTGTCATCTCTATTTTGCTAATGCCTGAGAGTATTTCTTATAAAGACAGTTTTGGAAATCCAGTTAAGCACAATCACTATGCACACATGTGACTCTGTGAAAGAAAACAATGCTGACATGACACTAGGAATAACCTTTTATCGTTTTCCTTCCAAAGCTCTGGTTACCCCTGAAACATCCTAGATCCACATGTGTGCAGTTTGTGTCAGAGTGTTGTTTCACTTCATAATGGTGCTTAGTTTTGTCAATGCACCCTTGAATCTGTAACAGTTAGCAATAGGTACAATTATCAAATTTGAATTGTGACAAACCTAGTCACTTTTCTTGTGTCAATTAAACAGTCAATAGGCTTTGAGAATAAAAAAAGCAAATTTGCATAGGCTGAAAGTGTGCTATTAGTCCAGTCATTCTAGGGCTCCAGAGGGCCCAACCTAGAAAAAAATTGCAACAGAAGTTTTTTTTGCATAAATGGCATCTTCAAACATCCCTTGGTGTCAGAAAAAAAATCTACCGAAATCGGAGTGGCGGAAGTCGGTTTTTCAAGATGGCGGAAAAAATGGCCGACAAAACCGGTGATTACTGTTTTCTGGCATATCACTCCTATGAAACAGCTAAAAATAAAACAATAAAGTTTGTCATTGATTATATACTTTTCATAACAGGCATACCAATCAAAAGATTCCAATTTTCCGTAAAATAAAACCTATATGGCCGACAAAATGACGGCCGAAAGGGAAATTTGGTACATGTTGCAAGATTTCTTTTTATATTTTGCCTTGAAAATGGAAAAAGTTTTATTCTTTTGTAAGTTAGACAATTTAAAATATCTGGACCTTACAATTGGTCACTGGTTTGCGAGAAAAAAATCAAGATGGCTGACAAAATGACCGCCGAAATGGCTGCCAATTCACAAACTCCAATTTACCGCATTTACGTTCTGCAAACTTTGTTTGTAACCTGATACGCATTTACACAAAAACATTTTACAATGTACAGTCAGGGTTAATGAGTTGATTATTTCTATAATTTGTTTTTAAGATTTATATACTAAATGTGGAATTTTAATCACATTTTAGATTATATAACATAAAAGTTGGTGTGTTTTTCAGAAAAGGCTTTTCATTATGAATTTCACAAACTCAATTATTTTTCTGTAAAATATATTCATTTGAGGTATCAAAAATAATACTTTTTAGAAAAATATGTTATTCTGGTGGAGTTATTGGCTCATTCATTATACAAACCCTTAATAAAATTTGGCAGGAAGTGGCTTTTTTCTCTGCTACTGGAGATATTATTAGTTGTTCCCAAGCATCGATTTCGTCTGCTGCTGGCATGTATTGAGAATTGGCTGCTGATTTCACCTGAATTTGATGAAAAGCAAATAGGATTGTGTAACAAAAAGTTATTAATTAAATTTTAATAGTTAGGACCCACAATTTGTTTAATATACATGCTTTTCATAAACATAGGCAACTGATTTTAGAGGAAATCAGTGTCTGCAAACAAAACGATAGTGATCTGCAGTCACTTGTTCTTAGCCAGGTTTGGAAGATTTCATACTGAGATGAGCTTTCTGGAATGTATTGGATACGCAATGTCAAGCACAGGGCTTCAAGGAGTTCTTGAGACGGTGCATGCATCAAACAGTGTGATCCTTATGTTAAGTGGAAAAAGTGTGGATAGAGCAGTGAGGGGGCATATGTTGGTAGACTCAGCACTGAATGCTATCATAAAAGCCAGAACATTCAACATCCCACTTCCGAATATTGACAGTTCAAGTAACGCCAATCCAAAACCAATGAAGAAAGAAATTCAGGTTCTTCAGAAATTCCAGGAGTCCTGAATGTCACCAATACAGAACACACAGATTACACGCCAAGAGGTGGAGCGGTTCAATGCTTGTACACAAATTTTGGCTGGTCAGAATATGGAGACAGATTCTTCAGACATCTCAGACATCCTAACTGATCACATAACTAGATGTATACTATGGGGCATGCCATGCCCAGCCAGTGTCTTCCAATTCTGAACCTTGGATTACAGTGGAATGCCCTCACGAGAGTTCACTACTGGTTTCCGACCTGCTGCCATTGGTATATTCAAACACGACTGAATCAGAGTATAGGTCTTCAGAATCCACAGTGACAGAGAATAGTTCGTCAGAAGAATCAATGTCCAATGATATTCTTCATGAGGATGTGAGAGCTGGTCGGAAGCGGTATGATGATCTTATTGCTGGCATGACGTCTGTGTGCGACGATGTATGCTTGTCGGAGTGTCTTGTGGGTATCCATAAAAATCAAAGCACATAAATCAGACTTGTCCATGCAAAGTCCAATCATTAGTCTTTGACTGCAGTATATGAAGATGATTGACACCCTTCGACTTTTTTAAAAGCAGAAATAACGTCAGATTGGGAGCTTCACCTAAAAGTAGTTTTTGAAATGCTGTCTTACTTTGCAGCTGCTGGTCACAACTCTTTTGCAAAATTTTCATACATATACTTGACTGAAGCAGACGTAGCAACTCAAAGACACCCGTCCAGACGTCTACGGCCAACAAACCATAAGACAAAGTGACAGATTCTGGGCAGGCTTGTCATAATGAGATAAGACCTTGTAATTGAACAAATTAAAACAACAGGAGGTTTAACTTGAGGTTGCGAAATGGGAGATACACAGAGTGCACTGAGGCTGCTTTCCTTGCCGGCATGCTCAAGTATAAATGGTGACATGCAGACTGTGACAAACTTGAGTTGTGAAACAAGTCAGCAGCCTAAAGAATGTACCCAGGCAAGACAGTCGCGTGACGACAAAGACATCCGCAGCATTGTTGAATTCATGCTGCTAATAGTAATTTTACACAAGTGGATCCACGACTGCTATTTCAGCGAATCCTGACAGCTGCAAAAGACAACAGTGAAAGTTCATCAAGCCTTTTGAAGTTTGAGCTGTGTGTTGGTTCCCCTGTTCTTTTTGATATATTTGGTCTTCCCTGAGTCGCTAATAAATCAATATGAGCTGATGCACTCTGGTCCCGTGGAGGACTACCTGAGGATTTCAATTTCCAGAAAACACGGTGATGCATGTAATCGACGGCGGTTCTCTCCTTCACCGTATTCCATAGCCTAGAGGTGCAACGTATCAGTCATTTGGTATAGCTTAATATGTGGATTACATCAGCAAGTGCACCCAGCCTGTTGTTGTTTTTGATGGTTACTGAGATGGTCCATCAACTAAAGATGTATTTCATGTTCAAAGACTGGGTGGGTGGTTGGAACTGAAGTTCACTTCAATGGTGACATGGTGATCAAGTAAAAAAGGAACATTTTTGGAAAAAAAAACAAAAACAAACGATTCACTCACTTCTTGTCAAGTTTGCTAGGAAATGCTGGTTGCACAGTGGTACAAGCTCAAGGTGATGCAGTTGTTTTAATTGTAGAAACAGCAGTAGAGAACGCAGTACAAGGTCCAACTACCCTTATTGCAGACGATACAGACTTGTTGGTTCTTTTGCGTTACCATGCTACTTCATGTTCATGAAATTTGACAATAGACACCAAAGCAAGAGGAGAGTCTGGGGCATCAAGGAACTACAGTTGTCGCTTGGTGCCGAAACTTGCGCAGTTTGGCCATTTGCGCATGCAATGGGTGGTTGCAACACAACATTACAGCTGTTCAGTATTAGCAAAGGCTCTCCCATTCAAGAAACTGCGTGATCGAGAATTCTGTAAAAACTCTAAGAGTATTCACTAGACACATGCAGCTGAAGCAAGACATATTTGAAGCTGGTAAGAGTTGTATCTGTGCTCTGGCTTTGGAAATTTGGATGATTTGCGATACAGGCAATTTGTGGATGAGGTGTCTGACTAGCCACAGCCCAAATACAGTCATTATCACTACCTTTCTTCAGTAGCTAAATTCCATGCTGCCGGGACATATTATCAAGAGGCAGAGCGGTCAAGTTTTCGTGGCAGTGGCCTAGACTCGCTGTATTGGGGATGGATGCTGGCAGGTGGAAAATTCATTCCCACGACGACGGGCCATTCAGCAGCACCAGAGAACCTGCTGAAAGTAGTGAGATGCTCGCGTAAGACCAACTGCAGTTCCAAGAGATGTAGTTGCAAGAAGTTAGGATAGGTGTACTCGGTTGCATGTGGAGAATGCCGTGGTTTTAGCTGCAGCAATTAATTCTGAGTTGACAGAAATTAGTTGTGTAAATACTGGTTGATTGTGTATAGATTCACTAGCATTTACAACTAACTGGAAGTGACACAGACAGTGTGGATAGTAGATGACTGAATTAATTGCAGAGAGTTACTTTCAATACAGCACATGTTTTCAGAAGGAGAATGATCCTTCAGTTCAGGCACACCTGATGTTTTTGACCCAAAAAAGTTATTCGTTAAACCATTTTGAAAATGGTAGTCGTAATCATCAACAACCAGACAAAAAATATTGTAATGGATGTGCTGACTTAAAAAACTCAGGATATGGCGTGTCTCTGGAATCTGAAGTTCTTACACGAAGCAACTATTTGGTGGGCATGTTAGAAAATGGTGGAAGTAATCATTAGAGCCAAACGCAATGAGTCTAAATGGATTAGTCGACCCAGAAAACCTATGATACTTGAAGCAAGACGACACACTAATCTGTTTGTGCGAAGTTGTGCGATTCGAAATAGTTTTGAAGGCCATCTTGGAAAATGGCTGATGGTGTCACCACGGCCATGCAAAACTTTTCCAATGGATTTGTTGACCCAAAAAAGATACGTAAACATTTTTGAATTTTTACTCTATCACATTCCACTCTCGAGTTATAATGATCATCTGCAAATCTGGCGGCCATTTTGTCCGCCATCTTGGAAATGGTGGAAGTAATCATTAGTGCCAAATGCAATGAGTCTCAATGGATTAGTCGACCCAGAAAACCTATGATGCGATGTTTGAAGCAAGACGACACACCAATCTGTTCGTGTGAAGTTGTGCGACTCAAGTAGATTTGGCGGCCATCTCTGAAAATGGCAGACAGTGTCACCACAGCCATGTAAAACCATTTCCAATGGTTTTTTACCCACAAAACAAAGGTAAACCTTTTTGAATGTTTACTCTATCACATTCCATTCCTCAGATATAGTGCGCATCAGAAAATCTGGCGGCCATTTTGTCCGCCATCTTGAAAAACCAACTTCCGCCACTCCGATTCCGGTAGACTTTTTTTCCCAATAATGGGTGTGAAAGGATACGATTTATGCAATAAAACCTTCTGTTGCAATTTTCCGGGTTATCCGTAGAGTGACTGGACTATAATTGGGAATACTGACAGGCCTGTTAGTATACATTTATTCACGTTTATTAAGGTATGCAGTCCTTATTATCCATTTAGCTAAATAAGCTACTGGTTGGGCCCTGTGAAAAACATGGTGCACATCTCGTCCTGGAGGGTGATTCAAAATCGGTTGCAACCGTTGAAAGCACTGACCTAAACATGATAAGCTTACGGACATGCATGAAACAGGGGCTCCTGTTTTGCCGCTATATGTGCCTCTTGAAAGTGGTTGCGACTGCGGAAGGAGAGGGGCAGCATGATAATTGTGACGACATAATTTAAAGTCCTGGTCTCACAATGCCCATGTGGTTCCAGTATCCGAAAATACTTACTACTAAATAAAATCTTCTTTTCGCCTTTCTTGCCAAAAGCGATTTTTTAACAGTACTTGACCCTTCTTTGAGCGTATAATTATCGTCTTTCATCGGTTATTTCCGTACCCACATTTCCGGCTCATCATTTCAGGAACTTGTCCTGACCGCCGCCATTTTTTCCTTGTAACTGAATGTGCTATCGCTTGCTCGAAAAGTATTCATTATTTTGTTTTACTAGTTATATCTCGTGATTCGTTTGCATATGTTATGTATTTATAGTTTGTAGTCAGTGGTGTTTAGTTGCTTAGGGCGGTCGAACCTAAGATCCAATACGAGTCGTACCAATTTTTTTCGTTTTGATTTTTTTTCTCGTTTTCAAAAAGAACTTTGCTATCATCGAAAAGACAGTGCATACTACTCAGTAAAAATCGAAAAAGTATCAAAATCGGGGCAAGCAGTGTAAAGTTATTGCAATTTTTGTGGCGAAATTTGGGTCACTTTGTTTGGATCGCGTCGGCCATATTGGAGGACAGCGGGATAAGTTACGAGATTAAAACTTTGTGTAAATTGTTTTCGCCAACAATTTACGATGAAATTTAGTGAGACATATCCGTTTACTTACTATTCTGCACGATTCAATAGTTTTGACCAAATTTCAGCCTCATAGTTGTTACTTATTAAGAGATAAATGTGCTCACAATTCCCATTGGACTAGGTCTCATTTCTGGCGGCACCGACAACATGGCGACTTTTTCTGAATTAGAAGGCATGTTCAACCTGTTACTTTGTACTTTGTGAAGATTTAACGTTGATACATTTTGACAAACGTTGCTACAAAAACGAAACTTTGTACAGTTTTCGTGTTTTTTTATGGAAAATATAAGAAATATTCGAATTATTTTACTGTGAATGTCCCATTCAGGTGATCTAACACTAAGCTAAAAAAATAGTTGAAATAATTTTGAAATGGTTTTTTGTTTGACTGTCAACTGCTGTTCAAGGCTTGATTAGGTTCTCACAAAATGATTCATATTTTTCTAATTTGTAAGTCTCAATTGCTTTCAAGTCATGTTTTGTAACTTATTGCTTCTTAATTCATGTTATCAAGTCAACAATATGAATAATCTTAATTTGAGAAATAATGAGATTTATGGCACTCTGACATAAATCCTATTATTTGGGCAAATACCAGCCCTTCATGCTTCATATCCAACTCCTAGTTAGTTCCTACCAAGTCCGATGGTTGCGCTGTTTGTTCTTTCTCTCCAGCTTCCTGTTGGTCCAGCCTCAAGTAACAGTACATTCACTCGTAAGTTTATACCTAGTAGACTCCTTCCCGTTCGTCGTTAATTGTCCTGGACAAACAATACTTCCCTTATTTATTACTTGTAGCCACAGATGGCTTTTCTAGCGGCCGATTGCTTTCGATTCTAATGATCCCTCAAACCCAAACCAATCCCTCGCCATTTTACTACTTCCTTGGGTATAAGTGGGATATCTTGTGACAATCCCCGTCTGCTTTGGGGATGAGACCCGGCGGCGAGGTATAAAGGTTATCAACGGGCTGGTAGGACAGGGGCTAGTCAACACGTAGCCCTCGGTTGGCCGGTTAGGGGCTAGAATACTTCCCATCGCTTTCTGTACCATTTCGTCTGGCCAAATCCGGTCACTGATTTTGAGGTTAAAACCTAGATGGGAATCTATCCCATATCGCCGTAGAGCCTGGTGCGTTAAAGCTCGAAAGCGCCGTGTCTAACACATGGAAGAGTCCTGATATAGCGCGCAACCATTTTGGTGCCTGGATAAAATAATAATAATAAAATTTAGGAAATAAGTAAAACAAAACAATAATAATTCCCAATAGAACTTAAAATATTTATTATTCTTGTTGTTTTGTTTGTCCCCAATAAGCTATGTTGGATTGTGAAACTTCAAGCCTCCAATTCTTGTTCCTTGCAACTTCATATTTTTTCAATTATGCTTGTCAAATTCTGGTGTAAGGAAACACTATTCCGTCACCATGGTAATAGTTACGTGTATGTCCACTTTCATATCATGGAAACTTTTGCTGTTGAACAGTGTTTGTAATGCTAAATGTTGTAAAGTATTGTGCATTTTAAGTTACTTTTTATGTTAAAAGGTTGAACCATTTTGGCTTAATGAATAAAGAATGATAACATTTTGTATTGGACTTGTCATACTTATGTGTTGGAAGGAGTCCCTATTTGGAGAAATGGAAAAAGGTCTGCCTCAGTCAGAGAAGAATGAATTCCGAAAAAAGTAGAAAATGAGACAATATTTCACTAGAAGACAGGAAGTACCAAAATTGAGCTTCTGCAATTCATAGCTCTGAACATACCCAGTGAATCTTATAGTAAAAGATAGGCATTCCCAAAAATTCCAGCCCCCCATTTTTTTAGACTTGTTGCGCTCATACAAAGTCTTGGAAAATCTCTGTTGAAAGCCAAGAACTTTGCATAGTTCGCCAGAAGTACCCAAGTTCTAAATAAACCTCGTTTGAGCGAGCGCTGTGTCCAGCGACCACGTAGGCCTAGGGGTAGCCTTGACGCAAAAATGTATAGGCCTACTAACAAGCTGTAGTTAGTCTTCATATTGGTAGCTGGCACTGAGACTAGCTAAGGCTGCCGCGGCAGTGTGACACTGGACTAACCAGCCCGTAATTTTATGCAAGTGTCTGAAACTACCTTTGAATGTATACGGCATGTATGATTTGAACATTTTACTTCGACAAAACAGCTTGCAACCGCATGCCTTTACCGTTCGCCAGTGTCTGGTCTCGATCCGCACCGGGTCCGGTAGGCTGCGGTCCCGAGTCCGGCAAATTAATTTCCTTCAAAATTTATTCGCCACATTTCTTCAGCAAATTCAATAAAATTGTCCGTATTTTGATTTCATTAAAATGAAGGCGCGCTGTCGATTATTTTATCCCCATTTGCAGGCTGGTAACAGGCACTCGTCCATTCTTACTGACGGCGTTTGCATAGCCTGGGTTCCTGAATGAATTGTACTTCGGGGTTCACGGTATGTTCAAAATGGCGGTGGTTCTTCGGGTGCGAATCATGAGTGGCGCGTTCATTTAAACTTTTTTCGAGTACGGATCGTGTATTAGTTATGGAATAAGTACTTCTTGGTTCCTTACAACATCCTCTAACCATGTAATAAGGCTTAACAACGTGTGAGACCAGGATTTTAAGTTCTACCGTCCCAGGGGTTTGTTTCATGAAAAGTGACTTAAGACAGAGATTTGGTCATGCAATCAACAGAAATGTTTCAGACAAATATTTAAAACTCAGTTTAGCAAATAAATAAATTATCTGAAAATATGTCATAATTGCTACTTATTGAGAAAATTTGAACTAATTATTTCCAGGCTCTTATGTATTAATGATTACTGGACTAAACCTTTACTTGGCAATTGTGAAGTGGAAACATTATTACGGCCCTGACAGTACACCTGTGACACGAGTATTCATTAAAGACTATCTATGGATTATTGGCAGGTCCATAATAAGGTCCGGTTTTATTCAAACTAAACAAAACACAATAAAGCAAATTTATTATTTGACAGCTTTGCTGAGCGTTTGTCTGAATTGTAAGTATAAATATCAAAACAGCCATGACAATGGACTGCCAACAATACATTCTACAAGGTATTCAGCTGTTAAGTACACTAGGCAATGGATGATTTTTTGATCTCTTATATACATGTATGGCAATGAAAAAAAATATTTTCACTTTTTGATTCAGACTTTTGGTTTCTTCGTCATAAATGAGGAATTGTCAAGAGTCTACTGTAATGATGTGCTGGCCTTCGACAAAGGTACTGACTACAACAACAGGCGCCTACCCCAACATATTTTCGCAATACAAGGGTTATGTCACAAATCGTACCGTTTCATCTACTTGGAGTCATTAAACAAATGACGTTATTAACTCAGGCCCAGTTCTTTATGTGGCAAATGCATATATATATTTTTTTTTGCAAATGCATATATTAGTTTTGCCTATTACTCAGTACTCAGATAAATGTGATTTCTTAATGGTACTAATAAACAAAATTTATGCCCAATACCATTTCCTGGTTTCATTCTGAAAATGTCTTGACTGCAGTCAAGCTACTGTGCAAAACTAACTTTCAAAATAGTGCCAAGTAATCACTGAAGCAGTGATAGTTTCTTTTGATAGATCAGTTAACATTGGTTGCCATTGCAACACCATTGACTTCAAGGCAATAAACTGATTGGACCCTGGAAGTCATGCGTCAAGTTTGTGCACGGCTTGTTCGTCTCTCAAGCATCTGCTAATTACGGACTCCAGTACAGATTTTTCTTAATTCTTGACTGCATTCTTCTTGGATTTCTCACTGAAGTACCTGTGTAGCCTGTAACTGTAAGATATTGTGAAAAGTTACAATATAATTGATCACTGAAACCAAAAAGGTAGTGCAAAGAAAACCACCACTGGGTACAAGTAACGATAACCGTACCCATGCCACCAACTGAATGCTAGTATCAACAAGTGTGAGAGGTTGCAAGTTAGAAATATGATGCAAGAACTAATGCACATATTGCCATTTGATTCTTGGTATAAATTTTCATTGCATCATAACTTTTGATGACCATTGCAAAACACTTAATGGTTTAGATCGATCCTAGAGTTTTAAGACTGGAAATTGAACCCATGGCAGCATGGTTGTGTTCCAAGTGCTACTCAGCAGCCGTTGCATGCATATAAAGTTACAAAGTTACCACACAACTGTTTTATCAAGCTCAAACAAGGTTCAGACTTTCTTCGTCCATCAGTAAGCAATAAGAAACCAACACTGAGAGACGATAGAGTTGCATTTTTCGCAGAAAAAATACGGTGGCTATAAAACCCTGTTCTTTCCATGCAACTTAACTTTTGAATTTAACCACTTTTCGGTATAACATTGATCTCGGATTTTTCCTTATTCAGATGAGAAATAATTTTTGGTCTTACAAAGAACGGTAAGTTCATTATGGTTGAGACTATGTCAGGTGAATGAAATGGTATGCTGTGACAAGTCAACCTAAAGAAACTGTTTCAAGTAGTGACAAATTGCTAGAAATTTTCAAACCCAAAATTCACACCTATTTTATCAAGGAACAATTCGAGGTCAATTTCATACTAATGATACGTGGTCTAAATGAGAAGTTGGTTTTCGTGACAAAAGGCATGTTTATATCTACTTTAAATTCCAATAGAGCATAGAGTCTTTACAAGAGCAGAAACAAACATTTGATGCAAGTTGGATTGTAAACTGCAAACTAGAACTAAAAAAATATCCACGTAAGTCATTATGTACTCGAGTATAGAATATTGGACACTTATCTTGAATTCGCACAAAAGTAGGGTAGAAAATGCCAAACATAATTTCGAGTTCCATTTCGAGTAAAATGATCAGAACCCAGAGCCCTGGTTTTACCAATTGGAAGTTGCCTAAAAACACTGCAAATTACCGGTTTGAAAAAAATCTTGTCACTTAACAACGTGCAAGCGACTCAGAATTGTGTGCCTCCAGTTTTTATAATGTGTAGTCTTGCTAAGCTTTTTATAGGCTAAGGAGCAAGCTACTGGATGACAGTTACATGCCTGCAACATATAGTGCATGGCAACAAATGAAAAAGTCCGCGGTCTGTTTTCTTAAAGGAGACGGGTAGGCTTGAAATCTTCCTTCACATGTAACGGGGCTCTATTGTTTTTAGCGCAACTGTTTGGTGCAATGGGCCCAATCATGCGGCCTGCGACGTTTGATTCCCGAAAATTCCTATTTATCCTACTTGAAACAGCAATTAAAGTTCATTATGTTTTTTGCCAATTTGAAATAACCTCTAGGAAAAAAATAGTGTTTAAATGAATTTTGATATAGGACGATGTTTAGTATCATTTATAAGAGGTCAGCCACTGGATACTCGAGCACTCATTTTCAACAAAGGATTTTGAAGTAGCCCCTCAGGGCAGTGTACCAGGGACCCGAAACCGAAATATGCTCCTTGAGTGAACGACCCTTTTTCATTGTCAGCATTTTCTCAAATACAAACACATTCACCGAGTCTACATGCAATGCCTACCTAAAAACTGCCCCAAGCCTGCTCTACCCCTAGATTTAAATATTTCCGCGTTGCAAATTGGCCGCGGGAGTTCAAGGCCTCCTTAACGCTGTTCAATCGTGTTTTTTCTCATAGACCTAATTTACGCCTACAGGAGGCGAGTTCCAAAACCAGTCTCGCTACGATAGCTGTATTCCGCGTTGCTCGAACGGCTAGGGAAAATACGGACATTCAGCTGTCTGTTTTACGATCTCCGGCTAAGTACGCTGAGATGCGGAAGCGTTGGATCGTTGCCATACGCCGCGATGAAAGAAAATATGTCCGTGTAAATTTTATAAATGTTTTCGAAAAGTTAGATAATATTTGATAGCGTCTCGTTGCCGAGTAATGACGACTGGAGAATCATCGGCCAGCCAGGCTCAGTGTGTTTTCATGATGCATTTTTTTCCCAAAAGGACAGGGCCCTCAATCCCTCGATTTTGGGGCCGAATATCGGCTCTATTCCCCTCTAATAATATTAAAAACTCACGCGAAATTCCCCCACGAGGCCTAAAAAGGTGATTGAAAATTTCTCTTCGAAGTTCAAATCATCTGGAGTGTAACCACACAGTTGACAATTTGAGACGTAGCGTATGAGAGCTTGCAACAGGGCGGGGTCCTTTTGATGGTGATCGGGAGCTAGATTTTTCCCGTCACTCTGCGAAAAAATCCTCCTCTTGAAGGCACAGGAATCTTCCCCCTCGGATGAACGAACGAGGCTCCTGAAGAAAATAATAACTATGCTTGCTCTGCCCAGTTAACTGAAATTGAGCTCTAAAACGAGGGCATGCTTTAGACGAACGAATTAGGTACGTGTTTTAATTTTGAAATTCAACTTGGTACAGATTGATATTTGAAACCTAACACATGCAATAGACGTAAGAATTATTAAAACGAAGAAAGCAGAATTGATGGTCAAATAATTTTTATTTTCAACTACGAGCCAGGTCATGTGCGCACCCAGCCTTCGATATGGGGACTCGTTGTGGACCATTTTCTAACAAAAGTGCGGAGGGACTAAAAAAAAAACGGGAGCACCTCTGAGAATTGCGCGTTTGCGCTTATTTAGTGTTCATTTGTCTCGGACGTTTTGTCTCTCAGGGGGCGGACCTTTTTGCCCACTTTGCCAATTGGGGGGTGCGCGCATGCAGGTTTTTTATTTTAATAAAAATATATTTAATAACATCAGTTATTCTTTCAGATCAATGACAAATCAATTATTAGTCCCGGTAGTCCCTACCTCACCAGGACCTAGGCTATGCTCGATGCTAATATTCTTGATTAACAAATTAAACCAGATGCACATGACAGCAAAATGCTGTCGAATATTGCATCAACTCGTCAACAATAAAAGCAGAAGAACTGGTTCGTGTAGAAATTAGCATTTTCATCAACAATTTACAAGAAGAAACATAACCCTGCATTCAGGATAATACCTAGCCGTAACACGTCGGTCGCCGCAATTTGGTCATATTTACTTATCGTGTTTGGACACTAGTTTTCCGAAAAAAGCTTATACCCTTTCGCCAGACAACTCTTTGGTGCAATGAATTGTTCTCTAATGTATTTTTTTACGTCTCTGTGCTTAATTATCGACACATTTTGTAGATTTAATATCCATGTTGGACTCGAAAGACCGGCCATTTAACTCACGCAATGTCAACTTCGACTTTGTTTATTGCAGTGAGCCTCGCTTTGGATTTTAATGTCTGCCGCGTGAATTGGTTTATAGTCAGTGGTGTTGTGAATTCGCTAACCAACGCGCGTAATCTTATCAGCTAACTTCAGGCTTGATGAGTAATGTTGCGGTAACACAGACTGTCAACGCGACGCTTAGATGTCTCAGTCGATTTAATATTTCAATGAAGTTTAGTTGATTTGTCAGCAACATTTGCTGAGATTGAGGGTTGACATGCAGAGCCACTGTCTTATTCAGATGAGTAACTCGACTGATTTCGTATAATAGATAGTATCTAAACTGGAAAATTGCAGAATGTCATGTATATGTAAAGCAGAGTATACGTTAGCTCGTCGTTAGGCAGAGTATAATGAACTTTTAAAAAAAGAAATTTTTGGTCGGTCCCATGTCAAAATTTTGCCAACAAAGGCACTTCACTTTCTAGAATCCAGTATTTTATAGCAATCTTACTTTTTCATTGAGCAAAAATCTGTCAGAACAGATTTGTAGAGGCACGTCCTGTATACTGAGCTAAATGTCTAGCCGTTTTTATCTTATCTTGTTTTTCTTGTTAAGCCATCAATTGAAGTTTATGACACTGTGGTGCTTACCACACTGATAACAAACTAACAGGCGTTCAAACAAACAGAAATTGTATTAGAAGCAATGCTATTAGTTGCCTGATTCCCATTTCCCACATTTTTCTCATCTTTGGCTTTGCCACCTTTATTCATCTTCCAGTAGATGTTCAGCCTCGTCCCCAAACCTCAAGATGGCCCTGACCGGTTTAGTTGTTTGAGGCTTGGTTAGGAGAAATACCTTCTGCGAAATGATTGATCGCTGTCTTGGCGTCATTAAAACATTTTTAAAAAGGTGGCGACGAACTACGATTATTTAGATAAAATAATGAAAATGAAATGCTATCTGTCAGACACTTGAATCTCAATGCTTGAACACCAATTCTTGCAGATTCTTGGCATGGTTGATTTGATAAATTTAAGTAGGTCGAAACTAAATTAGAGCCACAACAAAGGCAGTTGTTTCTGCTATTCATGAAGCAAAAGGCATTGTTTTGGTTATTGTTTGAAATAAAAAATGTTGGCGTACTTATTTTCGATTCTGTTTTATTGATAGTACCCCATAGAAATCAATCCTTTTCAGAAACAAAACACACAATTTTTGCAATAATTTAGTCCTAAATTGCTGCATGTTATACCGTTAGTTCTGATTTTTGTATTCAAAATGACGAAAATTTCAAAGAAGATTTAACTTTTTATCAATCGTTATAATCCGGCGATTTCAGTAACAAATGGTCAAAATTCTGACACATTGAGTTCTCCTAACCATGCCTCAATTGGCTAAACAGATCAGCGCTATCTTGAGGCTTGGAGACGAGGCTGTTGGATGTTCTGCTGTGTGAAGCACCCCCGTAATTGTTTGATCATTTCCGCCCTTATCTGTTAACCTGATAAGTTCAGGCATGGTCTCTGTGTTTACATTGGTCTACAGTTAAGCATTAGTGGATAACACCCGCAGTTCGTATCAGTTATTCAAAAAGTAGCTCTGTTGACCAAATTCACGCCGACAGGAGGCGCGTTCCAAAACGAGGGTCGCTACGATAGCTCTGTTGGCTTATCGGCATACTGGTTGTATTCCGTGTTGCTCCAACGGCTAGAAAAATACAGACACTCAACTGCCTGTTTTACAATCCCTGAGGACGTTGACATTCGGAAGCATTGGTTCGTTGCCATCCCCGCCGCGACGAAGGAAAATATGTTCGTGTAAAATTTATAAATGTTTTTGAAAAGTTAGATTTTGTCGCATCTCGGTTGCCGAGCGTCATAGCAATTATGACCGGAGAATCTTCGGCCAGCCAGGCTGTGTTTTCATGACTACAGGTTGAAAGATGATGCGTTTTTCTTTCCAAAAAGGACAAGGCCCTCAATCCATCGATTTTGGGGCAGAATATCGGCCCTATTTACCACTCAAAAATATTGAAAAATCCCCCCGAAATCCCCCCATGAAGCCTAAAAATTGCCTAGTGATTGAAAAGTTCTCTCCGAAGTTCAAATCAACTGTAGCCACACAGGTGACAGTTTGAAAGAGCACAAAATGCTACTTGAGACAGAGCCTTCGAGAGATTGCAGCAGGGTGGGGGTGCTATTGATGATGATCGGCAGGTAGATCTTCCCCTCGCCCGGCGAAAAATTCCCCTCTCAGAACTGGAAGGCACAGACACCTTTCCCCTCGGATGAACGAGGCCCTTGAAGAAACATGATAACTATGCTTGCTCTGTCCAGTTAACTGAAATTGATGTAACGTTACATCACTGAATACCGAAACTATGTCGAAGAGGTTGACCATGTTGAAGATGCTTTGCGAGCTAATGGATACCAGGAATGGATGTTCACAGACCCCCATAGTCGTAAATCTACTAAAAAACTCGATGGTCCATCCCATACATAAGAGGAGTGTCTGAACGCCTGCAACACACTTACATAACCCACAGAATCCCTTCATATATGAAACCCATCAACATCCTCCGATCCCTACTAGACAGACCCAAAAACCCAACCCCGATGGCTAAACAATGTGGGGTCATATACCAGCTGAAATGTGATCAGGATACCACCACACCCAAATTGGAGAAACCAAGAGAGCGTCCCTTACCAGATTCAAAGAATATCAGAAACTAGACAGACCAACAACTGTGGGGGAACACATATTGGCGACTGGGCATTCCTTCTCCCTTGCGTCATCCAAGATCCTAGCCAAAGAACAGAATTGGTATGCTCACAAGCTAAAAGAGTCCATAAACATCAACACTCAGCGCCCCCTCTTGAACCGGGACCAAGGTCTCCACTTACCTCCCGTGTATTCAAACATTCTTAACCAGCGAAAGGCGGGAAACTCCTCATTAATTGATAAGGACCTGGTGGACCAGGTCGAAACGTCTGCAACCAACCTACCACGTCTCTAAGTAAGTGATCATCTTATACTGCAATGGGTGATTTTGACACAAGTTTTGGTAATTTGAAAGACTATTGTGCATGACAGCCCGATTACCTCCCCTGCCAAGAATGGTATTCCTCTGGTAGCTTTAGTATTCGTAGAGAAACTACAGATGATGTAATTAACTTCTTGTGGAGCTTTGCTGTGAACGTGACCTTCGTATCATGACCAGTAGACGTGAGGATGATGAGAAACGTGAATCTAAATGTTATGCATCAGGAGTGTGTAGAGTTGTGGATTATCTGTTGGTATCATCTGATTTGTATGAACATCTATTTAAGTTTAAGGTAGATTTATTCGACGTGTCTGATCATCTCCCCATAGTTTGTACTTTGACACCAGAGCCCGGTCTCTAAACTTTGTACTCGAAACGAACTCGAAACTATTTTTGACAATTTCTCTGCTCCTTTTGTGCGAACTTAAGATAATTGGTTATCAGACTGTGCTCGAATACATTATGGTTTATGCATAGGAGTTTCCAGTTCAAGTTTGCCCTTGAAGACCCTTATATTCGTGCTACAAACTCGAGTAAAAACACGAAATTTCGAGTTCAAACTCGAATTTATTGCTTTAATATTGGGTTTACAAACTGTGAACTAAGGGCAATAAATTATCTATGTAATTTATTGTGTACTCGAGCATAGAATAATAGACACTTATCTTGAGTTCGCCCAAAAGTAGAGTAGAAAATGCCAAACCTAATTTCGAGTTCCATTTCGAGTAAAAAGATTGGAGACCGGGCCAAGGTGCGAATTACTCAGTACTGCTATCAGTTGAACAAGGTGACGTCAAGTGTCAGACCGTATGAGAAAATTGTGTGTTCCGCGGACAACGTATATATCCTCATTTGAGACAAAATTTACAGAGTGTTCCAACGATCTTTCAAATGAATTTTATCGTTTGATTGAAAATAATTTGGTGGATGAAACAGTGTATAATTTACTCCGTTTGTACACATGTGTTGCATCAAATATGATCTCGCAGTCCAGTAAATCTAGAAAGGGCAATTTTAAGTCACATCTTTCTTGGTGGGATAATGAGTTAAGGGACATGAAAGTAAATATCAGGCTCTTAAGAAATTTCGCCTGTCCAGGTCTGTCAGTGACCTAGAATTTTACAAATCACGCAAGAGAGGGTACCGAAAGTTGATTAGAGTTAAGAAATAACAGCGGAATTCAGAGATATTGAATGAGATAATAAACAACATAAATTACATGTATACAAAACTATTCTGGAATTTGGTGAAAGCAAACTTGCGCAGAAACAAGTCTATATCCTCGATCACGCCTGGTATGTGGTATTTACTCAATCATAAAATTCAGATCGGTGAAGACGTGGAAAATAATGCTGATCATGTTTTCAATGCCCACAGTAACTTTTGCGAACACTGTGAGGCAAATGACTCTGAATCTTTGAATTGTGATTTTAGTGTGACTGAGATCGAAAGGGCTATTCAATCGCTCCCCTGCGGAAAGGCGTCGGGTATTGGTGGCTTGGTTGTCGAAGTGTGCACCAGTAGTCATCAAGTCCTTTACTAGTGGCTCTATTCAACAAGACCTTGCACAGTGGGAGGCACTCACAATCATGGTGTGATGCTATTTTGGTACCGCTGTTTAAACAGGGGAAGGTCAATGGCCCTAATAATTATAGGGGAATTTCCCTTCTCCCAGCGATCGGAAAAGTACTGATTGGGCTATGGAGAAAAATAAATTGTATGAATGCCAAGTAGGGTTCCGAAAGGGATATAGCACTGTCGAACAATTTTTTATATTGTCAACTATGACACAAAATCAAAAAAGACACCGTCTCTACTGAGCATTTATTGATTTTTCTAAAACATTTGATAAGATCCCCCCATCAGTTGCTTTGGCTCAGATTACAAAAAAAAATTACAATTGCAATAGCAAACTTTGGATGTGTGTGAGAACGCAGGGTGGTATAACTGATGTTTGCAGTACTGGCATATAGGCAAGGTTGTTTGTTAAGTCGTCTTGTGTTTACATTGTATTTGAATGAATTTGTAGTGTAGTGGGTGTAGCTACTTCATGCTCAAACGATGCTGTAGTGAGCGAAAGTGGGCCTTTATTTACTAAGTACTATGTTGCCGTGATCAAATATTGGTTCAAACTTCTCAAAATGCCTCCTTACCGTAACTCACGGCAGCTTACGACAATTTGCGTGACTTAGATCAAAATGGTCGGCACTCCCGACATTGGGCCACATCAGTTAGATTTATACAGCCGATTTCATAAAGGTGGTTTAAAGTTAAACCTGGTTTAAGCTGGACTTAGACCAGGTTTAAAGATAATCTGCATTTCATAAAAGTAATTTAACATTTAGACCAGTGGTCTAGTAAAACCTCGTTTAACTCCAGTTTAGACCTGGTCTAAGTCAGTTTTCATTTCACCAACGAGGTCTATATTCTTTAGACCTGTATTAAGATCTTAAACCATGTTTAACTTTAGACTTGGTCAGGCCCAGGTTTAACGGCAATATGTCAGACTTGCATGGTATAGGTACGACTGAATGATGCCGCGGAGTGCATTTGCGACGCAGTTTTAGAGCGAAAATGGATTATTTTCAATATTCAGTTTTACTATGACACAAGATCAAACGTAGCAGGGTCGGATCCAGGATTTTTAAAGGGAGGGGTCTATCAAGGACTTTTTGAAAGGGGGGCCAAGTCAACAATTTGAAAATTATAGATTTAATATCAGTAAAATCAAGAGAAAAAAGGGGACTCCGGACCCCTTGACCCCCGTGGATCCGCCTATGCGTAGACCACTACTTGCTGGAGTGTGTCTTGCGGATTTCTCAGAATACAACTGGTCGAGCAGGGCGTCATCGTCGTAAGCGCTACATATTTGACTAAAGACAGCATCTTCTGATTCTTCTGACTGAGTTCCACCTCCACTGTTCTCGGATATAATGTTACCAGGAAGGGGTCTTGCCCCCCCCTTTGGCCGCGGAAAATAAACACTAAAATGACACGTTCTTTAATGTGTGTGTGTGTGTGTGTGTGTGTAGGGCACAGAAATTTCAGTTTTCCTCATGAGAAAAGCTTTTAGATGTTTTTCGTAAATATCTGCACTGATTCTACTCAATGAGATAAATATAACTGTATATACCTCATTGATTCTACTAGTGTATGCCATTGTATACCCACGTGATCAAGGTTTCATTGAAGCTCTTCAATAGTTTCTTTGTTGCGTTTACCCAACTCTACACAGTGGGGTGCCTTTAATATTTTAAACCTGGTTATACTGAACCAGCTCCCTGGTCTAGCAAAACCAGGCTTTCAGACTCTTAAACCATGTTGGTGAAATGCAAATCAGGTCTAAAATTAGACCAGATTTAGGAAGAGTAGGTTTAAGTCTTAAACCTGCTTTTGTTAAACCACCTTTATGAAATCGGCTGATATTGTCCAATTGACCTATCGCCAAGGTTATAACTGACGAATTAACTAACCAATCAGAACGCAGCATTCTTGACACACCTTCGTCTGCGTTTCCAAGCCGCCATTATACCCGACAAGCAACACAGTCGTTGTGTATAACTGATTTTAGTCTATAGCTCACGAAATTGTAAGATAAGAATGGTGAAACGGTTTTGACATAGCGTGTGTAATCCCGACAGCCGTTATACAGATCGAGAAGAATGTCCCGTTATTTTTGGGCATCTCCTAAGCTGAAGAGTGATGTTGAAAGGTGTAAACTATAGTGTGTGAACGGCCACACGAGCAACTGAACTTGGCAATGTATCATTAACTCGAAGGTTAAATACAAATATATTTGTTCCAAGATACGCACGTTTCAGTTTGGAGGCTATTGAGTAGGCCTATCAGATTTTGACTCCGGAGTTTCACTTGTCTGGGTGCCTTTGTCTCGGCAAATGCTGGATCTAGCAGTAGTCCCTGGAAATTGTTGTTTTTAAGCAAATTATTACTATTTTTTCATTTATCTCGATCTAATGGGCATCTTTTTGTTTCGTAGCAGAGGTACGTTTTTGTTATCCAGTTAGGCTGGCATTTAACTGAACTTCTCTCCAAAATTGAGAGATTCGATCAGCACTGGGAGGGGCACTGATTACTGAACTCAAAGCCTTGTTCGAGCAATTACCACAGAAAATAAACACTCGAATCACTTTTTGATGAGAACCTCTAGCATACACTTTGACTGCAGAGTTAGAGAGAGCTCATTTTGAAGTCGTTCAAACAAGATATTTAGATTTATGATGCTTTAAAAAAATTGAGTTATTTTTGGAAATGGCCATATTTTGCCACTACACCCGAGACTTGTCATCTTTTGTAACCAGGTTAGTGATCATGCTTCGTTTAAAATTAACTGAAAGCTACCTAGCTACCTTTTTGCAATGAAACTACAAAAATGCGAAGTTCATCAGATGGTACATGTAGGTCTTATTGGTGCGATTATGGCCAATTCCATACATTAATTGGACTTGGGCACTGTCCTAGACCTAACGGAGCTAACTGCTTGCCTAGCACAAGATCAGTGTGTATTTGAGCTATGGACCTGATTTTTTTTAATTCGCAAGGGGGCCGAGCTTGTCAATTATGGATTTCACGCAATTTGGTTAAATCAAGGCGTTGTGTGTGAAAATACTTTTCTGATAATTTTTATACAGCGAATAAGGGATTGTTATCTGCAGGGACAGAGTGTTGAGGGTAATCCTAAATTGTGTTTTTATAATCAATTTAAAAAGTAATTCAAATTAGGAAAAAAATAAGTTTGAGTATACCCAGTGCACAAATTATGTCCATGTTCAATGGATGAATGTCAACAAGTGATGATGCTAAATTAGTTAATCTATGTAAATATGTATTTTATGCTTTTCGTCTCCGTGATAGCTTGCTGCACTCCTAAGCATGTTACATATTTTTCTTATGTACACTAGGCCTATGGCCTTTATGACAAACCTAAATTGACTGGTTTAGCCTTCAGCGACTGGGAAGAGTCAAGTTTTATCTCAATAAAGTATAGCATGCAATGGCTTGTAAAACTGGTTAGAATTTTATTAGCTTAAATGTGTTTTATCATATCAGGTCATTGCTTCATGGCAATAGACCCTTTGAGAGATAAGAACCAACGTGTTTTATCGTACTTCCGCTTACGTCATAGTGTCTATTTGAGGCGCGAGTTAGGCGAGTGTTTCACGTGTTTGCCGTCTCTGACCCATACATGCAAGAAAAGATTTCTCACCATAAGTACTTCGCATGTGCCTCGGGTCTGTGCAGTCTGGTCTTGTTAATACCGATGCTTCCTTATGGTTTTTGAAGTACGAACTTATACAGCAAGTTGAGAAACTCACAAGAGCTCAGCTATCATGCTCTGCAACCGTACGTGATGGCCTCGGGTGTTGGCGGAAAACTGGAACTTGCGCAAGACACTAGTCGCACGGAAACAGCAAACCAAGTTGGGGGGGGGGGTGAAATTTATTTAGAGCAAAGGTATTGTCTGGTGGTGGATAACAGCTACGGGTAAATCTTTTGACACAGCAATGAATCAAATTGGATACTTTAATGTACACTACGCAACAACACAAACAAAGTTTTTGCAATCTACTTTCCCGCAAATCACTCTTCTGACACAAAGACAATGGAAGCGATATTTTGCCACGAACAATGCACCTAATACAAGGGTCATTGGATGTTTGATGGCTAAATTTCAAGAGACTGGAGATGTTGCAAATAACAATAAAGGTTACTGACAGTGATTGATGTCTTTCAGTCATAACTTTCAGCAACATTCAGAGTTTGCGGGAACAGCTTGAGGAATTGTCGAGAGTCGCAGTTAAGTCACGAGAAGTTTGAGGACATCAGTTCTTCAGATGGACCTTTGACTGTTTCCATGAAATGCATTTCTTTCAGAGGCATGTTGATCGCAGTTAAAGTGGATTTAAACAGGAAAATCTACGACAACAATCACTAGCGGGATTCGGAAGTGTTTTGCGCCATCTTTTGGCACATGTTTTTTCAGGTCACCAACTTCTCAGTTAGCCTCCTGAGTCCTATAGGATAATTTGTCCCTGCCGAAATAAGATTCATACTGTTGTTAAATGAATCTCACAGGCCTGTAGTCTGCACCACCTGGGATACATGAGAAGATGATGTTAAACATACATGTAAAATTCATATGAAATAAAAAATAAACCAATTTTTCAACCGCCATGTCTACTCCCATGTACTTGCAATGACTGAAATATTATTTGTGGGCCCTCATCTGAAATTCTCTTCAATTCGCCATTTGCACCGTTTTGAATGCTTCTCAAAGTCCAGCTTGCATTACCTATTTTGAAATATCTTTTCAGATGTCCATGGCCTGCTCGATTGATATTGCAGAAGATCTAACCTGCCCCATCTGTCTATCTATTTTCAACAAACCAAAAACTCTACCATGCCAACACACGTTCTGCGCCACCTGCATCAATGGTGTCATCAACATCACGCAGGATATAACAGAATTTCTTTGCCCAGTGTGTAAAGCGATTACGGAAATTCCCGAATCAGGGAGCGAGGGACTGAAGGACAACTTCTTAGCTAACAGTTTGGTTGAAAAGTATCATTATAGTAGGGAAAAGACCTCGTTCTGCCGCAAACATTTTTCACAAGAGTTAAACCTTTTCTGTGTCGACTGCAAGGAAATTCTTTGTGCCACGTGCATGCTTTCTGGTCACAAGAAACACAATTTAGCGAGTCCAAGCGAAGGTTTCAACATAATTGACGGAGACATACGACAACATGCGAGATTTGTGGCTAAGAAATTATCAACGGGAAAAGTTCGTATACAGGAGATGGAGTACGCCAAAATCTCTTTTGGAGAGGAGTTAGAATCTGTATCGGCTGCCATAACAGATCACTTTCAAACCATTCGTAAAAGGGCTAAAGCCAAAGAAAGCGAAATCTTAGCCAAAGTTCGTCAAGAAGGTGAAACAACAATGAGCATGCTCAACTTTGAATTACAAAACGCTTCATCTAACCTGGAATTGGTTGAAAAAAGCTTTGAAGCTGCCAGTCAGTTTCTAGATGCTAGACACGACGCGGAGAAATTCGGTAACTACTCACAAGTTAAAGGCCAACTCATGTCCAATGAATGGTTACAAATTGCACCTCGCATGGCCTTTCCGATGTTAATAACGAAATTCGAGGATGTTGCTGGTTTTAAAGTCGACGTACATATACGTTCGTCCCTTAAAGGCCCAGCACAAATCGCACCATTTTTTTTAGAAAAAGCTGAGCTAGTCCGCCGTTTTAAAGCATTCGATGAAAAAGTCAATCACGGCGAAGGCGGGATTACTTTTTTAAATGACTTTTATTTCATTACAAACAAGAAGAAAGGTATTGTTGGTTCGTTCTGCTGGGATGGCGAAATAAAACGGACATTCAAACTAAACGCACCTTTGGACGTCACAAGCAATAAAGAAGGTAAAATCTGTATCATAGAAAACGCAATTAAGGGAATCATCATCTCTGATAAGTTTGTAGCGGTAAAAAAGGTTTTGAAGAACGTCTACACTGGTGAGAGTGCTCGAATTGCGTGTGACAATAATAAGGTCGTTGTTGCATCTGACGAGAAGGTGGTCGTTCTTGATTGGGATGGGAAACAACTGATGCAGAGTAGAATGGCACAGCGTTACAGTTGCTACTATTCGGGGCATTCACCACAAAGCCAAGTAGCGNAAAAAAAAGTTTTTGACAAATAACACAGGTTTAATACTGCATAAGGATTTCGTTGAAATCGACATTAACAAAGTAAACTAGAAAGATTATTGTCACGGCGTCACAATAATGGACTCTGCGCGTGCGTATTAAAGGAATTGTTATGGGAAGTTACTGACAGCATCCCGGTTACCAATATGAAAAGGAATTCTTAAAAATTGTAGGAGAAATTACATGTTAATATTTTGATGACCTTTCCACTAACTGACCTCATCCGGTGCATTATGAACCCCGATGAGGGAATAATTATAAAACCAATTTAAAGTGTGGTTAATGCTAAGAATCATAGATGTTTTACTTTAAGCACTTCAGAATACAACATGAATGAATTGGTCAAACTTTCAGAAGAAAAATGCACCTAATGACCCCATGGGTGCACCAAATGACCTGAAAATTTAGAATTCAAACTCAATCGCACTTAGTAAACAGATACGTAATTCTGAAGTCTCTAGCTCAAAATTTTAGTTTGCACTCAATGACCTTTGACCTATTTTTTCTGATTGGTTAGGCCTATTGCACAGTAAAGTAGGGTATTCAAGTGGCATGTTGACTTACTCCAGTGTGCTGAAATTGAAAAGAATTCCTTGAAACACGTAAGACATATAACATTTTGAACGTTATATGACCTTTGCACTAATTCACCTTATCCGGTGCATTTTAAGCTTCTTTAGGAAAATTATTGCAAAGCCCATGGAAAATGTGTTTAACGCTGAGAATCACAGTTGTCTAACTGTTGACACATCAGAATACTTGCTGATTGAAAAGGTCAAATTTTCAGAAGAAAAATGCACCTAATGACCCCATGTTAGCACTAAATGACCTGAAAATTTGGATTCCGATTTGATTTACCCGTGGCAATCAGACCTGTCAATTTGAAGTGTCTAGTTCAAAATTTTAGTTTGCACCTAATGACCTTTGACCTATATCACCTGATTGGATGACCCGATTACTTAGAAAAGTAATTTTTTAAATTGTCATGTTGACTTATACCTGTGCACCGAATTTGAAAAAGATAGCTTTAAAACTGAAGGAGGAGTAGCATTTTGAAAATTATGTGACTTTTGCACCAAACGACCTCTTCTGGTGCAATATAGAATATGATTATTTAACCAATCAAAATTTATATACTGTCAAAAGTCAAATGCTGAATTTAAAGACCGTACCTGCACCCAATTTGGAGTTATTAAGCCTCAAAGTTGGTCAGAAGAAGAATAAGAAGAAGAATAAGAAGAACTAGAAAGATTATTGTCACGGCGAGACAAAAACGGACTCTGCGCGTGTGTATTACTGGAATTATTATGGAAAGTTACTGACAGCAACCCATTTACCAATATGAAAAGAAATTCTTTAAAATTGTAGGAGAAATTACACATTAATTTTTTGATGACCTTTCCACTAATGGACCGCTTCTGGTGCATTATTAGCGTCGATGAGGGAGTAAATGTTAACTCGATTAAAAGTGTAGTTAATGCTAAAAATCACAGATGTTGTACTTTAAGCACTTCGGAATACAAGATGAATGAATTGGTCAAACTTTCAGAAGAAAAATGCACCTAATGACCCCATGGGTGCACCAAATGACCTGGAAGTATAGAATTCAAACTCAATCGCACTTAGTAAACAGATACGTAATTCTGAAGTCTCTAGCTCAAAATTTTAGTTTGCACTGTATGACCTTTGACCTATTTTTTCTGATTGGGTAGGCTTATTGCAAAGTAAAGTAGGGTATTCAATTGGCATGTTGACTTACACCAGTGTGCTGAAATTGAAAAGAATTCCTTGAAAAACGTAAGACATATAACATGTTGAACGTTACATAACCTTTGCACTAATTGACCTTATCCGGTGCATTTTAAGCATCTTTAGGAGAATTATTGCAAAGCCCATGGAAAATGTGTTAAACGCTGAGAATCACAGTTGTCTAACGGTTGACACATCAGAATACTTGCTGATTGAAAAGGTCAAATTTTCAGAAGAAAAATGCACCTAATGACCCCATGTTTGCACTAAATGACCTGAAACTTTGGATTCCAATTTGATTTTCCTGTGGCAATCAGACCTGTCAATTTGAAGTGTCTAGCTCAAAATTTTAGTTTGCCCCTATTGACCTTTGACCTATATCACCTGATTAGATGACCCGGTTACGTAGAAAAGTAATTTTTTAAATTGTCATGTTGACTTATACCTGTGCACCGAATTTGAAAGAGATAGCTCTAAAACTGAAGGAGGAGTAGTATTTTGAAAATTATGTGACCTTTGCACCAAACGACCTCTTCCGGTGCAATATGGAATATGATTATATAACCGATCAAAATTTATATACTGTCAAAAGTCATGTGCTAAATTTAAAGACCGTACCTGAACCCAATTTGGAGTTATTAAGCCTCAAAGTTGGTCGGAAGAAGAATAAGAAGAAGAATAAGAATAAGAATAAAATTGAAGAAAACCCAGGAACAACAATACTCTGCGCTTACACGCGCAGAGTAATTAAAATGCTGTAACAGCTGTGTGCGTACATAAATACAGACAGACAAAGACATGTTCTATGATATAGATCATTGACAACCGACTGTAACTCTAGCCTACACCATGTAGGGTGTGATAACGTCACCAGTCAGTGACGTCACCTCACAAGTCACTCATAACAACCTGGTTGCAAGCACACCATATAACATGCTTTATTAAGTTCCTTCAATAGTAACAAGTTTGTAGGACAACGAATACCAAATAGTCCAGGGTACGGTTTGCGACTAAAGCAGTTCATGATTTTTTCAACATTTGTGGCTAAAAACCATTCTCATCGAATAATCGCAACTCGACCAAAGTCGAGTGACACTTGTGCATAGTGGGTAAATTCGCTCCTACCGTCAAAAACATTACGAAATGAAATGCCAGTTTACTCCTCGTCACACTCAATATTCGGAGTTTGCCGTCCAGAAGCCGGGACCAGCCGGAATGGGATTTGTGTCACTTTTGAATGGGAATAAAAAAGTTGGCGAGATTTTTTATTTGACAATTATGACAAACCAGGAGTTGATCAGTGTGAACTTAGTTCCAACGGCAGGTTCACGGTATACTGTCATAAAGAGTCCTGACTCATTCGAGGCTCACTCACTCCGTACCGTCGACGGCATTCAAAATGAATAGAAACGGCAATGGAAAAGTTAAGACGACGTCTAAATAAGCGTCCAATTTCATAACATGGAAATTTACACGTGGTGCATTCCGGTTCAAATCGAAGCACATCCTGACAAAATTTGTGGCTCGCCATTTTTGATTTTTCCAACTAGATTTCAATAATTCCGAACGCTGTTGGAATTCCGTTAACATGTTTGAAATTCTGTCAGTGAATACACTTCAAACGCCGTTCGACCTTTTAGAATTTTTATGCGCCCGAACATTTTGTGCATAGCCCTTCGAACTTGCCATAATAGCAGGGGCCACTGGAATGCACTCTACGGTCAGTCGGAATTTTTAGAATGCAATTCGAATTTTCAGAAAAGATTACTAAGAACAAGCCGAATGTCCTTGCAGCTCATTCCGCGTCTAGGGTGGCACCCGAATTTTACGTAAATTTTTTCACATTTATTTTTTTAACTATGTACATGGCAATTGACATTCCCACATGACTTAGGACAAGCAGTTCTTATGTTCTTATTTTTCATGAATGTGACTAATTCTAGTGAAGGCGTTGTTCTTTCACTGAGGGAACTCCAAGTGTAATCAGTAATGCCCCTAGCGTACTTTTTCAGAACTAATATGGCATTTCACTCTTGCCTAAGAAGATTGACTCTAGGTAACATCCTTCGACCTAGGCGGCAGATCCTTTTGTCAGAACACTGTAACAAACAGACCCACGAATACAGTGCCACCGAACCTCCACCGGGTTTGGAGTGCCAGGCAATCAGAGGAACTTTAGTACGGCCATGTTTATGTAAAACCAGGAGACTGAAAAACATCTCAAGTGATACGGCACTTCCTATAAGGTCACCAACGTGGCGGGTGCGCAGCGAAATGGCGATAAAAGGAGCGGTTGCTATGTCGATTGTGTTTGCAGGGATGTTGGGACTCATGTATTTAGTAAGCGAAAAAGATAACGAGGATCGACCAGTGGTAAGTCAAATGGATAAAAATACAGCGACATCGTGTTTTTCAATTGGAGACATAAGATTGAGTAAACTTGCTTTCTGTCAATGATGCTGAGTAAAGTGAGCTACTTGGAAGAACAAAAGGTCTGTACGTTAAAAATAAACGCCTTCAACTTGAACACCACCGGGGTTCAAGGCCTACACCGCTCATGAGTACTATGAGTACGAGCAACGAACTCACAGTACATCTTAGCCGGCGTTCCTTAGATCCAAGACACTACCGTCGCCCTTATGGTGAGACAATACAGAGACATTTTCGCTTATGAAACGGAAAGTGGCAATCCTGTCGCATAATTAAACATTTCTAATGTTACCGACCAATCCCTTTAGTGGATGCCACTTTGCCAAGATTAGCTCCCGCGAAAGGCGGTACTCAATAGTTTTTTTAGCAAAAGCTGAATTTCCTGCCCCAATTTCATTAAAAATTGGTGCCTCCTGGGTTGACAGGGCATTCTAAGCTATGCGCAGCACTGTAGTGGTGTGTAGGCGCACGTATAGGCTCAGCCAACCACCTTTTGGCATTTGAACGTAGCGCCTACGCATCGTAAGTTACGTTCAGTGCTCGATGTGATACGGTGAGCTTTGGGCGCCTACTTACCTCTAATTTCACCACTACAGCACTGGTTATGCGTTGCATGTGATGGCTACAAATGGCGTTTACTTGATTTTGTGGTCTGTTCTGAGTGAAAGATTGCCAGTTGTTGACACGTGATTGACCCACCTTTTGCTCAGTCGTGGGTGTTCTTAAATGGATACCAAACCCGTTACCAGGCTATTGACAGAAACTAAAAACGACTTTCCCATCCAATTCCATGAACCAAAATAATGCTCTGTAACCCTCGGCAACCCTCAAAACTTTGGAGGAACATTTGAAAATTCCTTTCGAAGTGTGCTGAATGGGCAAGCGTCACCTACAGTTTTAGCGAATTACACGGCAACTGTGGGGAAAGACCACCCACCAAGAACCACCGTAATATCCAACCTGTGACTTATGTAGTATAAGTTTTTAGTTTCTTTCCTGTTTTTATGTTTCAAGATTGACGCTAATAATGCATTATCAGGCAATAGGACGAAGATTGATTGGAATCGTCAAAACAGAGTTTTGTATCATTAATTTCACCTGATTTCTGTAATTTGGAGAGCTTTGGCAGTCTGAATGCATTAACTCTCAGATCGTAGTATTAGCATGCAAACGGTGGCTTTAGGGTGATAACTGATGATTTGGTGTACTTTTGATCGTTTTAAGTACATGTAGTCGTGTGCGCTTCCTGTAGTCGTAAAAGATGTAAGTTTTCAGGGGCGGACACAGGATTTCGAGTTAGGGGGGGGCAGAGTATTAGCCAGGATTTTGTCCGTCAGACATTAGAGCCCCGAAGTGTCTAATGGAATATGCGAGAATGTTAAGGGGGCCGTGGCCCCCTTGTCCTCCACCCCCCTCCCTTAAATCCGCCACTGATTTTGACTTTTGAATCTACGGTGGTTGTGAAAGGACGGCACGGCAACATTTTTTCTCCGTTGTTAACTCTATCCATAGACTTAATAACTCTATCGATAGACTTAATAACCCTATCGATAGACTTAATAACTCTATCGATAGACTTAATAACTCTATCGATAGACTTATTTACTCTGTCGATAGAATTATTAACTCTATCGATAGACTTACTATCTCTATCGATTGAGTTAGTCTATCGATAGAATTAGTAAGTCTATCGATAGAGATAGTAAGTCTATCGATAGAGTTAGTAACTCTATCGATAGAGATAGTAAGTCTATCGATAGAGTTAATAAGTCTATCGATAGAGTTAGCAACGGAGAAAAATAGTTGCCGTGCCGTCCTTCAAGTTTCACAGCCACCGTATGAATCAGTTTTAGTTGACATTGTGCAACATTTTTGACGGTGTATTGTTCACATTTTCAGGTTTTGTGGAGCAGAATGTTGGAGCTCCCAAGATCTCCAAAATTTCCAAGTCCAAAATGAGGACCACCTTACACTCGCCGTTCACCGAGCGTAATGTTGCGTGGTCCTGTTGCTTTAGCTATGTTTTTATGTCTACGGTCGTGCAGCCCTTGTCAACCACTTGCGGGAAACCCAATCAAAGCAAAAGACCCTTTTGCTGGAATGAGAGTGGAAAATTAAACTGGCGTTCCAAATAACATGCTTTCTTGTAATAAACACACTTTCTCGAGTCTTCGGGATTTCAATGTTCTCAGACAGATTTTTATTTTTATTTCCAAGAAACTTCGCATGACGTTGACGAGCCCTCTAACTTTAGGGTGTTAAAACACTAATTTTGACTCGGACACATGACGTGCGCGTTGTATCACTGACATTCTTAATTGAGTTTCAGATAAAGGCGGAGGACGAGGCTATTCGCTGTGGGATACAGTCGTCTTTATGAGACTTGAAACACCGCTGATAACGAAGCCATGAAAATACTTACCTCTCAACCAATGAAGAAAGGACAAGAAAATATCAAGAGCATTGATTCAAAACTTGTTTCGCAAAATAACACATGCATGAGTTGTACGCTGACACCTGCTTTTTGCGTTAATCTGTTGTAACAGTTTTAAAATTTTTGTGAATTCTGCACGTAGGAAAAACAATTGAGCTGAAAGTGAAGACTGCAATGTGTGATACTAAAACTTGTTCATTCAGGGGCGGATGCCACCCTTGCCAAGCACCCCACGAAAACTCTTGCCCTCCACTCAGACACTCCTCCCACAGAACAGTAAAAGTGCAAATGAAACTCAACACGTAACCGGAAACTAGGTCACGTACGAGGGGCGGATCTAGGATTTTGAGTGGGGCAGGATTTTGCCAGTCAGACATTCGCACCCCCAAACTGCCAAATGGAATATGGGAGAATTTGGGAGGGCGATGGCCCCCTTGGTCCCTCTCTAAGTCCGCCACGGCGTACGTCGGTCACTTACACTAAGATTATTTATGTTATTTGTGCCTTGGTGTGAGTTCAAGTTTAGCGGTAAGGGTTTTCCGTGGTACGTGATTTTGTTGTGTGGTGAGGATGCGTGCCAGTGGAAGGAGTTGATTTTTTTCTTCCTGTTGTTATTTATCAACTCTAAGCAGCCGCACTTTTACACCACAGGGCTTAACGTAACCCCACGTGGTACTACTTACAATATTGACTGCTTTCGGGAGTGGAAACAGTTTTGATCACAGACTTCTCATAGATTTCTGGTTTTGGTTACAGCCGTGGTTTGCAGGTAAAAGGGGGACGTCACGAAATACGTAGGACACTTGTAGGATCTAAAAAGAACTTTTTCTTAATTTCAGAAATATTAAATGTAAGATTTGCCAACTTGTATGTGGTAAACAATGAAAATAGGAAATATGATTTCCTGGCCTCGTAAATAAGGAAAACAATGTTTTAACATTGACAACATGAGAAAATCCATTAATGCCATTTACTTGTGCCAAATTATTCTCAACAACTGATGGTCTATGAAGTTAAAAGTCTGAACAAGCAACAATTTTCACGAACAGTACTGTACAAAAGTAATCAGCCAAGTACCATTTTCCCCGTCATGACGGTTAATCGGTTAATTCTGCTGGTAATGGCCTTTAGAGTAGCAAAATGCTATGATCAGAATGCCTTTAATAAACTTTCGAACTTTTCTGCTAATTCCCTGTCGTTCTCGGTTATCATTCGCCTTCCGCCCCTCCTTCAAGAATTCTGGTCATACTGCCTGAATACAACATTAGGCATTCGTTTAAACCAGAGTTTTTAAGTCTAACCTCAACGAGGGCAGGTGCACTCAATTAAAAAATGGCTTGTACAATTTCTCAATCTGAAGTGTCAGGCCCGTAGCCAGCATTGAGCGAGGGGTGGTTCGAATTTCTAGAACGGTGGACCTTTGATATTTTGCAAACGTCGGTACTGTAGTTTTCGGTAAGGCCTTTGACGCAGCTTAACTGATTAGGGTGAAGGAAAATCTCAGTATACACGATGGCTCTCAGCTCCATGTTACCTAGATGAGACCGAACTTGTAATACCAGAAATGACGATGATGTGTCGGTTGCTCGCAAAGAGCAGGGCACAAATTCGGATGTAATGTGGTCCAGCTAGAGAACGTTCTCGTGTTTCCTTTTGCCAAAATTTCAAATCAGGCATGCTCAAATGAGTCATCGGATTACGTCTCACATCATACTCGGAATGGAAATATGAAGTTTTTTTCGGAGAAAGACTTGACGAAATTGTTTATCTGGTTGTATTTTTGCCCGTTACTGAAGTTTCTTACATAGCTGTAAATGGGAACAGCACACTATTTCAAAGGTTCACTACTCCGAAGGTCCACTATTCCAAAGGTTCACTGCTTCGAAGATCCGAAGGTCCTCTGCTCCAAAAATACCTAAGCTTTCAGAATCAGGAATAGCTTATATACTTTTAAAAGCAAAAATAAACGATACTTCGGTTATTAGATCCACCTACATCGAAAATAACGCCTTTGTTTGGATTTCATGTACACAGTGACCACCGTCTAGCTGGCCAGTACGGTGGTCACCGTCTAGATTCATTTTCAATGTGCATGGCATTGCGAAATTGCCCGCATGTCTTTTCACGGAAAACAAGAACGCATTTGCATTAAAAGAATATGAAGTTGGAATATTCAACCACGATTCATTCATCAAATCCTAGTCAATTAAGATTGAATTGCAGAGTAACTGAAAACTTTGAGGCCGCTGCGCATCAACCTCAGTCACCCGAGGTACGACGCGCACGTCGGGGTTGAAACTAATTGTAGGTAGTAGGCCACCCTGTCCCTGTCAGTCTTCACGAAGTCAGGTAGACCCTCCCAATCTCTTTAATTAAACAATACCTACGTGTCCTCTACCCCCAGCGGTCACGCAGGGAACGTAGCGCCTGCTCACCGTAAGTTACGTTAAGTCCTCATGGTGATACGGTGGGCTTTGGGCGCCTACTTACTTCTAATTTTACCACTACAGCGCTGGTAACGATTTAGGTTTGGGGTAAAGACTAACCACATCTAGCCACGTGGCCCGTGTTTGCGATGCAGTGAGGACGCGCAATCTATCAGGGTGATTCTAATTAATCACGAGCAGGTTACAGAGCAAGTTTTGGTTGAAATTGTCAAAATCGCGTTTCGTATAAGTGAAAAATAACCCACAGAAAATACGCGTTGAGAGACGGTAAATCTTTTATTACAGAAACGTTTTCAAAACTTCAAATTGTCCAGGATACAAAGTCGATGAATAAGCTTTTTCGTAAAATACTGCACTTTAATTCATATTTCCATGCCTAAGGTAGTGAGATACATGCTGTAGTTCTCATTTAAGATGTCGTTGATATAAAACAGTTGACTACTATTATTATTTCACTTTAATAATTTATTGAAGTAATAACGGGTATATAACATGATGAACTTAGCACAAATTCTCATTTCTTAAATATGAATTGTAAAAATAGAACCCCTGAAGTAACAAAGAAAACATAACCAATCGCTATTCTGTAACCATGTTTCGTAATTACTTTATGTGTACTGAATAACTTTGCATTTTTAAGACATCTTATTGATCTAAATAACATGAAAAACAATTGAAATATCAGGTACTGTAAAGAAGTGAGCTTTGGCGTACATGTATGTTGTTGGCCGTAAGTGTTCACGAGGCAAGTTTTGCCAAAGTCATAATTCGATCAACTGAGAATGCCCTCCCGTGAATGGAAGCGCTTGTCACGCATGCGTGATTGTAGAAAACTTCCGTTCGTGATTTCGACCCATTACTCTGTCCCATGAGCTCTCGGAGATTTGTTTTGTTTTTGTCTGGTGGCCTGTTGGTCCAATTAAGTCCGTCAAGGGAGAGGGTAGTGCACGAGGAATAAACGGGTCTCTATAGTAACAAATAATACTCACATACGTGCACGGCTAAGAACTAACACCAAGATAGTTATCTAATACAATAAGCTACCGGCATTAGACGTAGAACTGCCGTGGTCATCATCATCGGAACCAACTACCGAACCCGACACTTCCGTCCATTTAGGCAGTTCCAAATTTGCATTCGAAAACATTTCTCCGTTCATTGTTCCTGGTACTACGACCTTAGAGGGACGCACTTAAATAAGTCAACTGTTCAGCCTCCTCTTGTATTCGTGAAAGGACGTTGTATATTCTATAAACATCGCGACCGTCTACTGTTTGTTCATTGTTTGACACAGACGTTGCATTGTTCACCATTCGTCGAGCAATGCCTGGGGAATTTTGTATTTTATAGAATAAAGCACGTGTCTCCGGAAGAGCATTCATGTCAATCTCAGTCACCTTTGTAACGGTAACTGTGGACTTTTTGGGGCGCTTGCTGCCACGTGTATACTGGGAACCAGTCGATCAGCAACTACCCTAACTCGCACTTGCGCTGTAGAGCCAACAATGCCCAGTTCCACGTGCTCGTGCACATAATTGTCTTGGTCTATCAGTTCCGTTTCCTCTTCCGAATGTTTCTGGAGTCTATGTTTTGTTCGTCGTGGTCAACATGGACTGATGTCTTGACGCTGTTTTCAATCAGTTTTCGTCGTTCAGACACATATTTCTGGAAGGAGTATCATATTATAAGAACAAAATAAAAGCAACGGAATGACATAGGTGAAAGGCGACGTTGCTAAAGTTGCGGAGATAAATCTTCATTATGGAGCAAACAGTGAATTCTGCCCTATATGTCAACATCGCAACCATATCGTCTAATCACATCAGTGGCCGCCATTTTACTAAAGGCGCACTACTAATAAAATCCCGAGCACGCTCGCGAAATCCTCGCCCTCCGCTCGCGTGACGTTGCATGGTCTTGTGCTACATCGATTTTCTAGCAAGAAACTTGGTCTACGGAACGCACTCTAGCACATTTATTACGTAAGCTATCACTAGCGCGTCTTATCTTACTCATATTGAACCTCAAAGCCTGCGAAAAGGGCCCGAGTAAAAGTAGATCACTCCACATAGTTCGGTCGCTAGAGTGCACAGCACAGACCCTTGACTGTCAGTGACCTGACTTGTGAACCTCACTTACTTCGCAAACCTTACCAACACCAGCAAGGGCAGTGGTGAACAGACGGCAATACACTGGCTTGCACTCAGTCGCGACAAGAAGCCTTCTCTTATGCAACGGAAACAGGTGAATTCAATCTCAAAATTCGTTATTTCAACCCAATGATTCAACACCAACCAATCAGTGGCTGCTATTTTGGATAGTACAGGCTAGTACATGTATGTTCTTGCGTTTTGCTCGCGTGATCTTGCGATCGAAGTCTTGTGATACCTCGCTTTTCTATCGAGGCACTAGTGTTACTGAACGCTCAAAAGTATCCATCCTCTTTTTGAAGTTATCAAATTGACAAGAGCTATAAAACAACAAAATCAGTTGTGATTTTTATCTAATTACATTTGGGTCTCTTTGTGGTGGAAATCATTTTATTTTTATACTTTTACACTACTTTACACTCTCAAATCTGTGACTTTTAATCACTGACAGGGCACAACGGTGTGTGAACGTCTTTGGTTTTGGCATTTTGTTGCAACTGATGAATCTTATGAGAAATTGGCTGCTTGAATAAATAGTGACTAAACGAATTACTTTAAATTTTATATCGACAGAATTACAAAGTATGAATTTCAGTATTCTTTCAGCTCTCCAGCGCCTCTCTGGGTAGGTACATGGTTATTTTTTTAACTTGGGTCGAGTCAAGGTAAGTGTTTCGGCATATTATCTACGACAATGCGCGTCACAGGTAGCGGTAGTAAATTTTCACTTGACAAGTTCCCCTAGTGAAAACAAAGATGATCGACCCCGAAAAATCTACCCCCGCGAAAGGGGACGGGAATAAGTAGACATGGAACCGCAATAGAGGTCTCTCAACAATTTTGCGGTATACATGTACGTGGGTCTGTAAGTGACCCCCCCCCCCTCCGGATTCAGGCCCGGCTTCCAGTACCTGCATCCACTCAGCAAGCTACCTTGTGAGCTCTCCCGGGCGTGCCCCTAACGCCGATCACAAGACAAACAAATGGGATTATGATCACACACCACAGCAACTGGAAGGAAAAGAATACGCCCCTGACACGAATGCAACTATTTACAAGGTCTTGTGACTCATCAACGGATTGAACAGAACTGAATTTTGTCTAGTTATCTCAAGCTCGTTCCTGATTCTACCGAAAGCTCGTCCATTTTTCTTCCTCTCAGACGGCTGGCCCATGGGCGGCGCAGCATTGAAAAAATGGGGGCTATAGCTCCCCAAGCCCCCTATGGTGCCCCGCCCATGTGGCCATTCACTAACGGCCTCCCGCCACAAGCCGATGAGTAACTACGACAGACCACATTTTCAGATAAACCAAATTTATATAGCGAGACAACAGTGATTTCGAGACTTTTTGGAAATAAGGTGGAAATTCTTGTGCCATGCGCGCAAAGCGATAAACGTGTTGTCAATTTTCCGATTTGTGTCAAGTATGCGATGAGTAATTTATCATCAAGCTTGTGTAAACAACTGTCTCGGCACGGTGTCCGTAGCCTTGTCTGCAAAATTTGGTGTAACCGGGATTGTGGTATGTTTGCGTTTGTGCGATATTTTTACAATCCCGATTACGCAAAATATTGCGCAAAATTTCCTCAAAAGCCACGTGAACAGGCCTATAAACACACCTTCCATCACAAAAATCAGCTTTCCGTTTAGTCCATTTGCCGTTATACAGCTGTACATGTATTGACAGAGCTATGGTCCTGTAAAGCGTAATTGGTCGTCTAGGCGCCACGTTGCGTGGGATCTCCACCGTAAACAATAGATCTCGAGTTACTTGTGTAAACTTATGTTAGATAGGTAAAAATTGCGGCCTACAAAAAGGGAAAAGGATCAATGAAGCCAGGAATAGCCAATCAATAAAAGGACATTAGTAAAACGAAATGCACAGTGACATAGTCATTGGCGAGATCGACTCATACACTTAAATACACGCTTAAGAAAGATCGATCAAAAGACCCTTGACCTATGGCTATGCAAGAAAAAACACAAATGGCTGCCTCAGTCCAACCTGACAACCGAATTAAGACCAAGATGCCTTTATAACGGATTTATCTAGTCCCTCTTGACAGAGCACTGTTTCATATGGATATTACATATACACAACTTCCAGTTCCCTGTTACAATTTTTGACACTTCGAGCATTGCAGTCATTCCTAAACACGATTGACACGATCCCCGCAAAAAAAGACTGAATATGCTCTCATGGGAAGGTCGCAAGCTGATCGCACAGAGATCTGTAGATTTGTGCATTCGTTGTTTTCTTCTTATAATAAAGACAATGAAAAGCAATTATCGGTAACCGGCTGATGTGCGCCCAATGTACAATATTCAGGCGATCTGTATTGTTATATCCAACAAAGACGCAACAAAGGTACGCAATCGACAATAATCATTTTGTGTCCTAAATCGATGAAAGTACCTTGAACAAAAACTGGAAATATCAGTTGGTGTTTCAGTCCAATATTACTTGCTATGGTAGTTCTCTTCGTGTACAGCCAGTAGACTGTACAGCCAGAAACTACTGCAGCAATCACCACACCAGCCACGACTGGAACAACGGATGCAGGAAAAAAGTAAGTTGCGAGTAATAGGGGAGTAAGTTGAGTTTTCATGTTAGTGAAGGAGTATATAGCTCTTAAAAACAGATTGTTCTAAAACCCCTTCGGCCCCCACACCCCATAACCCACAACCCCTCGACCCACTCTACACAAGCTCGACTTGATCTGAACATAGAGCAAGCGCTGACCTGTATGACCAACGAGTCGGTTGTCTTTTGCTTGTTTCTTTTTGCAATTAGGAGAGTCGATTCGTCAAAAATCAAGACCAAGGTCATTTCACTGAAAAAACGACATCTCCAAATCTACGGCATGGGCGTGTTGTGTTGGATTTACAGACAGAAAAGCAGTTCAAACCATTAGTGGCGCAACGAGTTGGACAAATCCAGTAAAAGACTGAATCAGGACAGTGGCGTCAGGTTTCAACTAAAGTGAACCCAGTTGATACAGAGGCACGTGGTATAAGCGCTGGTGTTGTGTTAACTAGTCTTTTGTAGGACTCGAAGAGGATTTTGTTTGAACACTTGTTCATATTCTTTAACACTTTGAATGTATACATGGACAGGTGAAGTTCATGACAGGTTGCTAGTTTGTTCCAGTTGAGACTATTTAGAACCTTGATTGTAATGAATCATTTGTACATGTGTGATCCAGACCTGTTATGGCTAAAGCTGAAGTATACCTGCGTTTGCTATTTGGTAGATTATGTCACAGTAATCTAGATGTGGAAGCACTGGCGGATTTAGAGGGGGGGCAAGGGGGCCATGGCTCCCCCTAAAATTCTAAATTCCATTTGGCAGTTGGGGGGGTGCGAATGTCTGACGGCCAAAATCCTGGCTAATACTCTGCCCTGCCCCCCCCCCCAACTCAAAATCCTGGATCCGCCCCTGGAAAGTACAAAAAAAATTGAACAGAATTTTAAAACGCATGGAGTTGAGATGACGCGAGACGATTCTAATTGGACTGATTAATTTTTGTACTTTATGAACGTGTTCGCGACTGTGAGGAGCAAATGTAATCTTATGGTCTAATAGTAAGCTGAGGTGTTTATGTGTGTGCTTTTTGGTAATAACTTCCCCATTGAGTCATAGATCTAGCATTGGATTTGTTTCCAGAAATGAGTGTTATTAGAAAATATAACACCAACACTTTTTCAGGTTTAATTTTCGTCTTCCATTTGTGAGATCAATCATAGAGTTTGTTTGGGTCAGTTTGTAATTGCAAGGAGTTGTACGGGTGCTTTTATGAGAATGAGTAGAAAATTGCAGTGTCATCAGCATATAAGAATGTTCTAGAGTTTGTTGTGTCTGGGTGATCATTGGTGTACAGTAAAAAGTAAAGGGCCTTGTAAGCTACCCTGTGGTACTCCAGCATTTACGAAACTTGGTGTTGACGAGGGTTAGAAGACACCCGTAATCCGAACTTTGTAAGTTCGACATTTCAGACATGATTTTTTAAAAAAGTAGGAGGAGAGTGCTTGAGAAACCATAAGATTGTAATTCATATGTAGACGAAAATCATGGGAAGGACATCAAAAGCTGACGCAATGTCTAAAAATACGGATTTCACGTTTTACCCTTGCTCAAATTGGAGTTGGATTTCTTGTACAATTTCTGTAAGTTGCGTCACAGTGCTGTTACCAGGCATGAATCCAACTTGGCAATGATAGATGAGGTTTTGTGACGAGAGGTTCTCAGAGATATGTTGAGAAATAATTTTTATAACGAACTGAATGAACTACAAAAGCGTCCACAAATATTATTACGCGGTTAGGGCCATAGCCGAAGTGCTTTGAAAAACGCATGAGCAAACAACAAATTCAAAGAAATGTAAGGTAGTTTTGCAATATTGTTCGCCACAAATTCAAATAAAAGTGATCTCTGACGTCAACTTACAATTGAAAGCAACTAGGCTGAAGTAACTCGGTGAAAATATTCCCCTCTCAGAAGGCACAGGCACCTTCCCCCCTCGGAAGAACGAGGCCCCTGAAGGAACATGATAACTAGGTGTGAAGTTCAACTTGGTCCAAATCGATATTTGAAACCTAACACGTGATACAGATGTAAGAATTATTAAAACTAAGAAAGCAGAATTGATGGTCAAATAATTTTCAATTACCAACCTGATTTTTTATTTCAATAAAATAATTTTAATAACATCAGTCAATGATGCAGATAAATGACAAATCCACTGTTAGTCCCGATAGTCCCTAACTCACTACCAGGACCTAGGGTATGCTAAATATTAATATTCTTGATTAACAAATTAAACCAGATGTGTCTTGCACATGACAGCAAAATGTGACGAGGCACCACCACTGTCAAACATATCTTCAACTCGTCAAAACTACGATGACCTGGTTCGTATAGAAAGCCTTTTTATCGAGTTCACAGGAAGAAACGTAACCCTGCATTCAGCATATACCTAATTCGTGACACGATTGCCGCAACTTGGCCATATTTATTTTCATGTTTCGAAACTAGTTTTCCGAAAAAAGTTATACTCTTTCGTCAAACAACTATTTGGTACTTTGACTTGATCTCTAATGTATTTTTCTACGTTTCTGTTGTTAATTATTGACACATTTCTAAGATTTAATACCCAGGTAGGACTCGAAAGACCAGCCATTTAACTCACGCAATGTCAACTTCTTGTTACAAAAGGCAGAGAACTAAGCAAGAAAATGGCTATTGTAAAATTGTTTTTTACTTAAATGTCTGCAACGGGCAAGGTGAGCGTCGGTTGACTCCAGGTTTTGAATGCGACCCCGCCGGTCGTTGGATCTACATGTTGATGTAAGTCGCACCATAGACTATAGACAACTGATTCGCAATCTGATTCCGATATTTTCTTGCGTAATATCCTAGACGAGACACCACTCTCCTAAATTATCTGTCCCAGTTAACCTGGTTCCCGGGCCTCACAAGCTGACGTCACGGATGGCTTGTGAAGGCCCAGGTACAGGGCACTAGAACGATGGTTTTCATTGGCTGTTAGCAGGCAATTTTTAACCAGGAAGTTGATGTGCGCATGCTTATATCCGGTAATACGTTATGAGGTCGCTAGGTGTCGCGAGAGTAAAAAGTTATTTTTGGGTTGCGTTTGCGGTCGAAGTCTCTGGTGAGTTAGCTGTTTATATTGTTATATTATCAAAAAACTGAGCTGAAATTCACTGTAATTATCGATTCCTTATTATGTAAATAAACCTGAATTGACAATGGCTTCACCCTTTTCACTTGGCATTTTTCAGTTTCATTATTTGAAAGCTTTTTATGAATTGTTTAGGTCTCTTACAGCCGGCGGGGGCGGATCGAGGATTTTGAGTTGGGGGAGGGGGGCAGGGGCAGAGTATTTTGCTCGTCAGACATTCGCACCCCCAAACTTCCAAATAGAATCTGGGAGAACTTTAGGCTGACGATGGCCCTCTTGCCCCCCCACCCTAAATCTGTTACTGTACAGTGTTACAATAGACACAACTGGAGCTCAATTTCCAGCACTTCGTGCAATCGTGGCCTACACAGTGCTCACTCCCTAGAACACCACAATTTTCGACCCTCCAGGTAGCAACAACTGTCGAGCTACACCCCTCCCCTCGTTGCCATAATATTTTCTTCCCATTTCCCTCTTTGAGGTGGGATCCTGCACAACTTGAGGGTCCTAAGCAATTCAGATCACCTTGGTGAATTTAACGTGTGTTGACTTTCAAACTTAGTGGAGAATAATTGGCCATAATGACCAAAGTTCGAGCATGCACTGAAAACAATTGCTTCCAAGGGCACCCAGAACACCTTGGGTGTTTTCGTAACCTCAAATTTCACCTAATAGGTGAACGCACTGTGCACGTGTGCAGAGTTCAGTTAGCATATTATTCTAAAGACTGAAAATCCCGTGACTTCCCATATTTTGGATAACGTTAATCTCCGAGAGGATATTTGAGGATACGAAAATAACCGAAGTGTTTCGAAGAAAAATTTGTAAATAAAAAATAGCCGAGGTGCCCTAGATGTTCCGAGGACAAATTTGTAGCTACGAAAATACCAGAAAGGTGTCCCAAATGCGCCCTAAGCTTTAGTTTTATGCGTAATCTGGTACTAGAAGAATCTCAACCCACTTAGACAGTGGCTAAAAAACATTAGGTATTTGATCCGAGGTTTGGAGTTCAATGAAATTGTAGCCTAATGTTACAAATGCACAATCTTTTTATAAGAGCTAATGCTAACAAATGAATCCTTTCGTAGTAATTCTTGGACAGCTGTGTCTTTTTCCCCATTAAGCTTGAAGAAGTCGGCTCAGTATTTCCTGTTGTCAAAAATGAGTCTGGTGTCCAAGGTTTTTACAGGTATCGTATTAAAACCCCTATATGCAGTAGGAAAAAGGTACCATTTGCAGTGTTTTTAAGTTCCAGAGTGAGACCCGTTGTATTCATGGGAAAAAGTTTGCTGTGGTAGGGATTTTTTCAAGCACCATTTTGAAGAGAAATTGTTTGAGAAAAATCACCCAGTTGAGTGTCGTGTCTTGTATAAACCTGTGGGAGTACCCCCTTGGAATGGTTTTAGGAGGTTACCCTGAAAGCTCAAGGATGGTGGAATGAACCCTATCCCTATACCTACCTAACAATGTGTGTTGAACATCTTGGAAAGTACAAGCACAATTGTTGATTTCAGAATACGCTTATCAGATGGTGTCTTCTAGCTTCCACATTCCTTCGAATTAAATCCATTAAAGTTGCTATAAATGCGTCTTATGTGAAAAAGAATAAATTTTGATCTGAACAACTTACCACTATATACGGGAATTGGAATGACTATAAGAGGAAAATTTTCCAGGTGATCTATCATTTCACGAATAGGCTTGTGTGATAGAAATATTTCTGTGTTGTAAAATTAAACTGAAATAAATGTTTTTGCATGAATCAAGCCAAAAAATGATGATAAAAAGAAGCTGGAAATCGAATAAAAGGAAATAAAAACAAAAAAGGAAAATTCCAAGCCCTGTATATATCCCTGTCTCAACTTGTTCCTTAGTGGACTTGGAAGAATTCAAACTTTGTTATTGCTCAAAGCCATGGTTATTTCACCGGGTCATAAGCAATAAGAAACTATCCGTTCAATAGAAGCTAATGTACCACATGTAATCTCAGTAAGGAACAGTACAAGATCAAGAGTCTAATCACAAGCACACACATGAAGATTGACATCAGACACTAGTATCCAAATCCAATGCCAATCTTCATGTGAGGTGAGTGCTTGTGATTTTTGCTATTAATTTGGCCAAAAACAACATTGTTTGTATCAGACCAATCTTATATTGTTACATGAAGGTTCTAAAAAGAGTTTGGGAAAATAGCAGCTTGAAAATGGTACAATTTGTGGATAAGGAATGTCAAAAGGGTTCATTTTTCAACACAGTTTAAGACAGATGTTTTATTATTCTCCACATAGCATTTAAATGCTTTTTGGGCTAAACAGATTCTAGCCCAGTCTTGTATGGATTGATTTAAAACCCTGAAAAGGGATTATGCGATCATGTTTTGGGAATACACTTCTAGAGTGAAACTTTCAATCCAAATCGAACTCGAAATTGTTTTTGTCACTTCTAGTCCACTTCCTTGCAAGATCAAGATAGTACTTAATGACCACTAGATTCGAGCTAAAATTTGAGTAAAAACTCAAGATTTTTAGTAAAACCTCGAACTCAGACTCAAACTTTTAGCTGTAATGCAGGGATCATTAATTGCCATCAATAAGTACTCAAGTACAGAATAAAAGAAACTTATCTCGAATTCAAACAAAACTAGAATAGAAAATAACAAAAATAATTCTGAGTAAAAAGTTGAAACCCAGGGCCCAGGTGTTAATTTCATAATGGTTTATGCTTTCACAAGGCAGTGAATGTGCAACTTGAATAGCAGTCGGGTCTTTAGTAACCTATTCCCATGTAGCAACCCTGGTGTAGTCAGAATTATTCAAGAGTTTGCTAAACTTGAAATTGTTGGCAACCAATGACTGTAATGTGACGCAACTTGGAGGAATTGCATGAACTAGGGACAGGGACAGGGAAGCTAGGCAAGAACAAAACTGAAATGAGTTTCTATCAGGGGAAGGGTTTGCAATGAGGAGGGGATAGCCCTTTTGTGCGCCCACGGCTATGTTAATGCCCAGACTTAGTACTTCAGTCTATCGCTAAACTAAACCATATTTGTAATCAATACATCAGCAAAATAAAGTTCCCGATGGTTACATAAATTTCTTGGCATGTAGTGTGTTTTGTAGCTTATGAGTATACTATTTTTAGGGACACATTAATGATGTCAACATGAGGGTGTTTGCCACTGCGAACGTTTTGAAGCATTTCACACTGCCCAACTCTTGCCACGAGGAGGGCCCTCAGTAAGAGTCAAATTTGTAATTTTGAAGAACTGTTCGAAAAGACCGAAATGTTGATTAAAATCACTGCTGTATTATGTAGATCATAACCACAAGAATGAAACACCAGCATGTTGCTCAAAACACTGAGCAAAACATAATGGTAATAGTACAATACAGGGCACCCCCACTTTGAGAACCAGTGTTTTCTACTGTATAACAGGAACCTGTTTTTCACTGAATAGCAGGCGTTAAAACTTGTTCTCAAAATTTGGATTGCCAGTGAGTGACTATTGCCTGGATAACAATCCAACCCAAGTAAGGCACAAGAAACCGTCAATTTGGGTTTAGTGACCCAGCTTAAAATCTTTGAAGTACCCTGAGCTCCCAATTTTGAAAGGTGATATGTTTCTGCAACTAGTAGTCATTTTAACGAACCAAGTTTTTAAAGTTCGCTTGCATACAATGTCTAACTCCAGGATGCTTTGATTACAGCGAACCTTAGTAGTTTCAGAATGTTTAAGTATGGTTCTGAGATCTTGTTTTGTAATTATATTGAAATTAATAGATGATTGTTGCGAACTATACAACACTTGACATCATGTGAACGTGGAAAGAAATAATGAAACAGTCGATGAGTCGGGGTCCTGGAGAGAGGAGACTAGCATAGATTTCATATGACCAAATTTGATACTCTGACCAGTAACTCGGGCATTGCAAAAGTCACCATGAAAGGGTGAATTTCCAAATAAATTCCACACAAAAATATTTACTTTTTGGTTGGAACTGTATAAAATAATCCATTTTAGCACCAAAACCACGGAAGGTTTCAGATGCAACTGAGGTTTGTTGTTTTAAAAAGAATTCAGCCCAGAGAGCTTTTTGCTGAAATTCAATTCCCTGTAAATAATAACTTTGCATAATTATGTTATCAGAAAAGTTGACTCTTCCATTGAGGCTTTCACCAAAATGGGTCAGTTTTAATCACTGTGCCAACTCAAAAAGGGTGAGGTTTTATCTTGCTGACTATACAAAAGAGTGTCTATAATCCTAATTTCACAGCAGCAAACACCCTTCGAAATAACTGAATACTCTGTAAGACTGTAGGATGGCAGTCAGAGGCACTGCCAAAAGCGATGTCAGTCATTATAAAACTATTGCTAGACTGATTAATGTTTGTGTGTTTAGGACCATTGACTGTGGGTAGTGACAAGTGTGCCAGTGTATTATACATTACAATGACAATGTCATGAATAGCAGCATTTCAGCATATATCCTTATCTGACCCAATTCAACCTTCACGGTAATAACGGGAGCTTACATAACGTACATGAACATGTTAACATACGAGAGGGTGTGCTCTGAAAAGATCGAGGCAATCTCCCGTGGCCACGACGCACTCAGGTACTCCTTTCCTCCTATTCGGTGCTATGGTGTGCCTGGCTCTAAAATGACTGTTGTTGTGGATGGCCTGCTAATCAGCTAATGACTATCTCTTCCACAAATTATTTCGTAAAAAATCACATCACTTCAGAATACAGCATAGTATACAAGATACTAATTATTATTAAATGTTTAGTATACGTTATTGGTGATGTATTCCTCGACTCGTTAGCTTTGAAATGCGGGAGTTTGACGAGAACAGAGAGATTTAAACAGCTGTAAATCCATCGACATTCCCTTATTGGAAGTTGCCATGTTGGTGAACTAGTTTGACCTATTATTCAACTGACCAATAGAATGCCTTGTTTCTTGAAACCGGATATGGAAAAGTGCGCTCTAGCAGACCCCAACCAACCTCGAGGGTCTGTGCAGGAGACTACAGCCGACCATGATTATCAGACGACGTACCTGCCTGAAATAATATTTTGGCCAGATGTCGCTAGTGAATATGACGTCATTGCTTTTGTAAGGGCACAGATTTCGTCCATTGAAAGTATATGGACTTGGCGGTCCATGTACTATAATCTATGGTCGCACGACCGGGTGATGAACAGAACTTCCGAGGCTGTGTAAAATTTCTGGGTCTAACGGAGCTCACACACAGAGTGCACAGGCGCTTGAGTTTGTCTGTTCCTCAATCACTGCAGACGTCACTCACTACTAAGAAAATTTATGTTTCAAATATATGGTTTAGTCGCCGGAAAAATCGAGCACCTGTGACACAGTGGTACATGTACCTACCTGTATTTTGACGATAGTCTTCATACAACTAACCGGCTAGCTGCAAGATCTGCATGGCGTACTTCGAAGTTTCGTGTTATGGAGATACAATGAAAACCAAATTCGTCGATGATGTCATAGGCTTTGCTTGGGGCGAGCTCAGATTATAGACAACATATTCGCATCTAAAGCTTGCTATGTCTGCCAGGTGTCGCTAGTGAATAACGCCGTCACGGCTTATGCGTGATATCAGATTTCATCCATTGAAAATATACGGAGTTGTCGGTCCATGAACAGAGTCGCAACTCCGACATTTTCTTGCGAAATATCCTAGAGGAGGCACCACCTTCTAAACATAGCAAGCTCTTCTTCCGGTTACTGTATTGTGATGGGAAATTCTTCCATCTATTAAACTGGCTAGTACAAAGAAAAGAATCTGCTTTGAAACGTTGTCCAAGGTCTTCCAACAGTAGAGTCCAAAAATTTTGAGAGGCACGGGCGTGTATTCGAGCTTAAAATGAAACGTCAAGTAAACTGCTATTGAAGTGCGAGATTGCATGGTTTTTGAGTAGGCCTGGTGATTATTTCTGGAGTATTAATATGGGCTTTATTTGAGAAGTTAACGTTTGACGGGCGTTCAGTTTATTTAAACACGGATCGCCCATACAAATCCCGACGAAATGACCATGATTAGCAGACGGCGTACTTGCCGGAAGTAATGCGTGCCATATCTGCCGGGTGATGCTAGTGAATAATGACGCCTCGGCTTATGCGTAAGATCACAGATTTCGTCCATTGAAAATATATGGAGCTGGAGGTCCATGTACTATTGTCTATGATGACATGCAATGGCTTGTAAAACTGTAGAGAGCACAGTCTTAATTTTGTAAGCATAAAATACGTCGCGGTTTTTATATGATGCATATTAGGTCATGCTTCATGCGAGATAAGAACCAAAGTGTTTTATGCTTGGTGTTAATCTGAGGTGCGTTCTTTTGCCGTAAACACAAGACTACGCAACATGCGAGCCAAGGCGAGTGTTTCACGAGTTTACCGCCTTCGATCCATACATGTATATGCAAGTGAAGATTTCTCACCATAAGTACTTCGCAAGTGTCTTGGGTCCGCCCACCGCAGTCCTGTTGTTGGAGGGATTTCCTTATGGTTTTTCATGTGCAACCTTATACAGCAAGTTAGGAAACTCACAAGAGCTTAGTTATCATGCACTGCAACCGCAAGCGAGGGCCTCGGGTGTTGGGGCAAACTGGAACTTGTGCAAGACACTAGTCACTTGGGAACAGCAACCCAAAGTCAGGGGCGAAATTTATTTAGTGGGTAGCTTTTTCTGGTGGTGGATAACAAGTCATGGAAAATTATTTTGACAACGCAATGAACCAAATTGGATATTTAAATGTACAGCTGTATACTAAGCAACAGCTGATAAAAGTTTTGGCGGTCTACTTTCCAGCAAATCGCTCTTCTGACAAAATGACAGTGGGGGCAATATTTTGCCAGGAATGATTCAACTAATACAAGAGCCATTGAATGTTTGATGGCTAAATTTCAAGAGACTGGAACTGTTGAAAATAACAATAAAGGTTACTGTCAGTGGTTGATGTCTATCAGTCATAACCTTCAGCAACATTCAGAGTTTGCGGGAACAGCTTGAGGAATTGTCGAGAGTCGCAGTTAAGTCATTTTGAGGACATCAGTTCTCCTGAAGGACCTTCGACTGTTTCCATGAAATTCAGTTTTTGCAGATGCAGGCTGATTGCAATTAAAGTGGATTTAAAAAGGAAAATCTGCGACAAGAATCCCTAGAGGAATTCGGAAGAGTTTTGCGAGACCTCTTGGCACATGTTTATTTCAGGTCGTCAGCTTCTAGATTAACCTGCTGTAGAATAATCTGTCCCTGCCGAAATAAGATTCATAATGTTGTTAAATGAATCTCCCAGGCCTGTAGTCTACACCACCTGCGGTACATGTACGTGGGAAGGTGATGTTAAATATAAAATTCAAATGAAAAAATAAATCGATTTTTCAACCGCCATGGAACCACTCATTGTCTACTTCCATGTACTTGCAATGACTGAAATATTATTTGTGGGCCCTCATCTGAAATTCTCCTCAATTCGCCATTTGCACTGTTTTGAATACTTCTCATAGTTCAGTTTTGAAATATCGTTTCAGATGTCCATAGCGGGCTCGATGAATATTGCCGAAGATCTAACCTGCCCCATCTGCCTATCTATTTTCAACAAACCAAAAACTCTACCATGCCAACACACGTTCTGCGCCACCTGCATCAATGATGTCATCAACACCACTCAGGAAATAAGAGATTTTCTTTGCCCAGTGTGTAAAGCGATTACGGAAATTCCCGAATCAGGGAGTGAGGGACTGAAGGACAACTTCTTAGCCAACAGTTTGGTTGAAAAGTATCATTGTATTAGGGAAAAGACCTCGTTCTGCCGCAAACATTTTTCACAAGAGTTAAACCTTTTCTGTGTGGACTGCAAGATATTTCTTTGTGCTATTTGCATGCTTTCTGGTCACAAGAAACATAATTTAGAGAGTGCAAGCGAAGGTTTTAACATAATTGACGCAGACATACGAGAACATGCGATATTTGTGGCTAAGAAATTGTCAACGGGAAAAGTTCGTATACAAGAGATTGAGAACGCCAAAATCTCTTTTGGAAAGGAATTAAAATCTGCATCTGCTGCCATAACAGGTCACTTTGAAGCCATTCGTCAAAGGGCTGACGCCAAAGAAAGCGAAATCTTAGCCAAAGTTCGTCAAGAAGGTGAAGCAACAATGAGCATGCTTAACGTTGAATTACAAAACGCTTCATCTAACCTGGAATTGGTTGAAAAAAGACTTGAAGCTGCCAATCAGTTTGTAGAAGCTAGACACGACGCGGAGAAAATCGGTAACTACTCAAAAGTTAAAGGTCAAGTTATGTTCAATGAATGGCTACAAATTGCCCCTCGCATGGCCTTTCCGAGATTAATAACGAAATTCGAGGATGTTGCTGGTTTTAAAGTCGGCGTTCATGTACGTTCGTCCCTTAAAGGCCAAGCACAAATCACACCATTGTTTTTAGAAAAAGCTGAGCCAGTCCGACGTTTTAAAGCATTTGATGAAAAAATCTATCACGGCGAAGGCGGGATTACTTTTTTAAATGACTTTTATTTCATTACAAACAAGAATAATGGTATCGTTCGTTCTTTCTGGTTGGATGGCGAAATAAAACGAACATTCAAACTAAACGCACCTTTGGACGTCACAAGCAATAAAGAAGGTAAAATCTGTATCATAGAAGACGCAATTAAGGGAATCATCATCTTTGATAAGTTTGTAGCGGTAAAAAAGGTTTTGAAGGACATCTACACTGGTGAGTGGGCTCGAATTGCGTGTGACAATAATAAGATCGTTGTTGCATCTGATGAGAAGGTGGTCGTTCTTGACTGGGATGGAAGACAACTGATGCAGAGTAGAATGGCACAGCGTTACCAGTGCTACTATTGGGGGCATTCACCACAAAGCCAAGTAGCGATCACAAACTCAGGTCAAATATTTGGTATACATGGAAGTGAAATAATACAGGTTAGCGACGACTGTGACAAAATGGGCACATTTAGTTTGGCTGGAAATCATGAGGGATTTAGTCGGGCGATGTGCTGTGACGAATGGGGACATCTTATTAGTGTCATGTATGAAAGTAATAATTATACACTTGGTGCCAGAAAGAATGTGATGGTAGTCAAGTCACAGAATGGGAAAACCTTTAAAAAAGTTCAGTTTGAGAGCGGAACAATGGAGAGAGATGACGTGTGCGGGATAACAGCGAGCGGTCCTGGGGAGGTGTCCATTCTGGAAATAGGAGGGGACGTTAAGGTATATAAATATTTAGATTTGTGATTACATGTCTGGCGGTAACAGGCACACTACAGTACTAACCTTACGGTGTGAACCACTATTTTAGAAAGAGTGTGCGCAATTGTTTGATATGGACACGTTATGTTGGTTGTCACAAGTACTTGAATAAATTGGTACATACAACATACAGAGTTTTCTAAAAAGGCTCTCACACTTCAAATGACAGCCACTGCTTGATTGAAGACTTTGGATCAAGACTGTTGGTTGAAATTCATGAAGTGGTGGTTAAAACAGGAATTCAGTATTTAAAACTATATGCATGCATTGTTTATTAACCCAGGGAAAACATGAATAGTCGAGTCGCTTAATAAAGTTTTTTAGGGCCCTATAACATTACTCAATAAATTAACGTTCTCCATTCACTTTGTTTGCCTTTCCCTTGCATATAAAGCACCTGACCGTTCACTCAACTACTTTCACAGCAAAGTGTAGCAATACATTAAAATCGGGCGAAGAGCATGGTCCACATGAATGGAATTTGAGGTCACGACGATTTACAGAACAATGATATCATTTTGGCACACCCTATATTAAAACGGTTTTTCGACCGTAACTGGCATAACTGAATTAATTATACAGCATCCATTGCTACCGCTAGACCTCTCGATGCATGGAAGAGACTATAACCTCGACTTTTCATCGACTGCGAGGGTTCTGACGTGTTCTTGGACAAGTCATTGCGACAGTATTGAAGGGCAGACTTGAGGAGATATCTCAATCCACTGTCGTGGTCATCATCAGTTCGCGAATTTACGAAACCAAAAGCTGTTACCTTCAGTATAATTTTCTAAACCCTCATTTTAAATATCACAATAAATATAGATTATTACATGGCGAAGTCGTTATCCCCCGTTATCTAGAGCCCGAGTGGATTTTGGTGAATTATCGCCCGAGGGGCGTTAGCCCCGAGGGTGACAATTCTCCAAAATCCACGAGGGCTCTAGATAAGGGGGATAACGGCTGAGAACAAATAATGCTTTTACTCAACACCAATTGAAAACTTAAATATTATAGAAATAAATTGAATTTATAAATTAAGGTTTACCAACTATTATAGCTTAAAACATGTTTTTTTCACGCTAAGCTTCGACCGGGAAATTATCGTCTGCTAAAGTAGGTTACCACTGGTAACTGAATATAATTCTCAAGTCAAAGATCCTGACGACACGATACCCGCATTCAAAGTAGAGATCGGTGATTTACAAGTAAGAGGACATGGGAGAAAAATTTCACCGAATTAAGATATCATTTTTATGGAAATTATGTGTCTTATTTTTCGTAGCGTATAAGTACAGTACAATGCGGTTTGTTGAACGTGCGATTATTGCGCGTGCTCATTTAAGTATTCTATTTTCACTCTTGTTGACGTCAGTCGCTGCGTGGTGTAGTGGTTAAGTCGGCGACCTGCAAATTCCAGG
>NMRA01000112.1:290322-310666 GCA_002633005.1 Phoronis australis | reverse complement strand
CCCGGGCCCCCCCCCCCCCCCCTTGGCTGCCGCAAAAAATAAAACAGTAAGATCGTAGGGAAATAAATGTTGAGTTTATTAATTAACCCCGGTAATTAAAAGTACACGGATGAAAAAAGATTTAAATGTGTGCAGTTTTAGTGTTGGGGGGGCTCAAATTCGGAACACAGCGCATTCGTAACGGAACTATGGCTAAGTATAGGCTCTCCCGCGATATCCCAAGCGACCGGCAGTGGCGCTGCGCACTACGACTCAGTTTCCGTCGTCTGCTCCACTGTGCAATGAAGAAAATGTACTTCATTTTTTAAAGAAAATGGAACCTGAGTGACGATGAAAAAACAGAAGCTGCTGGTAAGATGTGAATTTTAATCGAAGCCTTAGTGAATCACTCAGAAACTCGCAATACTCTCTTTGTCAAACCTTATCTTAAGACGGTTTCCAAAGCAATCCCGTCATTATTGCCAACACGAAAAATGGATTTGGTCTTTTGGGCATTTGAAGACTATTTTAAATACGACAAATTTGTTAAGAATTGATGGCACAAAATATAAAACGTGTAATAAGCATTACAAAAAGAAGTAGGTTTCGCGCGCAAACGCTGTGGACCATAAACAAGTAGGTCTCTTAGTATGAGATTAGTAGTTAAATCGTGGTGGTGTAGTGGTAACGCACGCGCGCTCTATCCGCCAGGTCGTGAGTTCGAGTCTTTGGTACTTGCAGTTTTTCCTGTTTGACACGTTCTCCGTGTTGTTTTTTTTTCCTTTTTTTCTTGGATAATACTTCAGGAATCAAGGAAAATGCTTGATTTTTAGAGGTAAAAACAAAAAAATTTCCTGGGCGGGAGGGGGGTTTGCCCCCCTCCCGACCTCCCCCCATTCGGTGCTATGCGCATCTACAATCGTGGTTCAGTTTGCGCAAATGCTTCCAGCCGGACAAAATGTTGGGCCCCCCCCCCTTGTGATATCCTAGATCCGCCACTGTTTACTACATTAAAAACTTCGGAAGAAACTTCCCAGTCTGGACCATTTGAATGAGAATTCAAAATAACGGGTGAATGGCTGTACTTTTAGACAGGTGGCTTGGCCAATTCGTGTTTTTGTTCAATAGTTCTTTAATTCAATCATACTCGGCAGGTTTCCTGGTTTTGGCAGCTTAAACCTAACCAACAGAATTTTGTTATTTTAGGTCTATTGGGCTAACCAAATAGTCCTAACAAAGCCTTAATAAAATAAGAAAACGCGAGTTTAATCACTCAAATGCGGACCCGTCAAATAATAGGTGATGTTGCCTTTTCGTGTCACAATGCATCACCGCGAGATCCCAGCACAAACAACAACATTAGAAGGCCGAAAACAGTTTTATTGAAAAGGGGGCCTAAGTAGAATACCAGTGCGTGCAAGTGCTATTCGTAGATAGCGATAACGTAGACAAAAGCAAGCCAATGATCCAAGCAGTTCTTTACATTTGGCAATTTACATGTATGGCACTGGTAGGCTCTGAAGGACGCTCTTAATGTAACGTAGGAAACAAATTTACGTGTGTTACCGTTCAAGATAGCCCTGTTTTAGCTTATGAAAAATAGAGCAAGTTACATTCTGCTAAATAGGTAAATATGAGTAACGCTCAGTGCTGTAGTGTGGCGTAGGCGCACGTAGGCGCATCCAACCACCTTTTGGTATTTGAACGTAGCGCCTGCTCACCGTAAGTTACGTTAAGTCCTCATGGTGATACGGTGGACTTTGGGCGCCTGCTTACCTCTAATTTTAGGTTTGGGGTAAAGACTAACCACATCTAGCCACGAGGCCCGTGTTTGCGATGAGTGAGGATGCGCAATCTATCAGGTTGATTCTAATTAATCACGAGCAGGTCACAGAACCAGTTTTGGTTGAAATCGCCAAAATCGCGTTTCGTATAAGTGAAATATAACTCACAGAAAATACGCGTTGAGAGACGGTAAATCTTTTATTACAGAAACGTTTTCAAAACTATAAATTGTCCAGGATAGAATGTCGATGAATAAGCTTTTTCGTAAAATACTGCAGTTTAATTCATATTTCCATGCCTAAGGTAGTGAGATACATGCTGTAGTTCTCATTTAAGATGTCGTTGATATAAAACAGCTGACTAGACTATTATTATTTCACTTTAATAATTTATTGAAGTAATAACGGGTATATAACATGATGAACTTAGCACAAATTCTCATTTGTTAAATATGAATTGTAAAAATAGAACCCCTGACGTAACAAAGAAAACATAATCAATCGCTATTCTGTAACCATGTTTCGTAATTACTTTATGTGTACTGAATAAGTTTGCATTTTTAAGATATCATATTGATCTAAATAACATGAAAAATAGTTAAAATATCAGGTACTGTAAAGAAGTGAGCTTTGGCGTACATGTATGTTGCTGGCCGTAAGTGTTCACGAGGCAAGTTTTGCCAAAGTCATAATTCGATCAACTGAGAATGCCATCCCGTGAATGGAAGCGCTTGTCACGCATGCGTGATTGTAGAAAACTTCAATTTCCGTTCGTGATTTCGACCCATTACATTATCCCATGAGCTCTCTGAGATTTGTTTTGTTTTTGTCTGGTGGCCTGTTGGTCCAATTAGGTCTGTCAAGGGAGAGGGTAGTGCACGAGGGATAAACGGGTCGCTATAGTAACAAATAATACTCACATACATGCACGGCTAAGAACTAACACCAAAGTAGTTATCTAATACAATAAGCTACCGGCATTAGAAGTAGTACTGCCGTGGTCATCATCATCGGAACCAACTACCGAACCCGACACTTCCGTCCATTTAGGCAGTTCCAAATTTGCATTCGAAAACATTTCTCCGTTCATTGTTCCTGATACTACGACCTTGGAGGGACGCACTTTCTTCAACTGTTCAGCCTCCTCTTGTATACGTGAGAGAGCGTTGTATATTCTATAAACATCGCGACCGTCTAGTGTTTGTTCATTGTTCGACACAGACGTTGCATTGTTCACCATTCGTCGAGCAATGCCTGGGGAATTTTGTATTTTATGGAATAAAGCACGTGTCTCCGGAAGAGCATTCATGTCAATCTCAGTCACCTTGGTGACGGTCACTATAGACTTTTTGAGGTGCTTGCTGCCACGTGTACTGGGAACCAGTCGTTCGGCAACTACCCTAACTCGCACTTGCGCAGTAGAACCAACAATGCCCAGTTCCACGTGCTCGTGCACATTGTCTTGATCTATCAGTTCCGTTTCCTCTTCTGGAATGTTTCTGGAGTCTATGTTTTGTTCGTCGTGGTCAACATGGACAGATGTCTTGACGCTGTTTTCAATCAGTTTTCGTCGTTCAGACACATATTTCTGGAAGGAGTATCATATTATAAGAACAAAATAAAAGCAACGGAATGACATAGGTGAAAGGCGACGTTGCACTGGGTTCCGTAGACCAACAGCACTTGAGCTGAAGTTGCTGCCATAAATCTTCATTCATGGAACAGAAACAGTGAATTCTGTCCTGTATGTCAACATCCCAACCTTATCGACTAATCACATCAGTGACCGCCATTTTGGTGAGGGTACACTACTAATAAAATCCCGAGCACGCTCGCGAAATCCTCGCCCTCCGCTCGCGTGTAGTTGCATAGTCTTGTGTTATATCGATTTTCTCGCAAGAAACTTGGTCTATGGAACGCACTCTAGAACATTTACTACGTAAGCTTTAACTAGAGTTTATTATCTTACTGATATTGAACATAAAAGCCTGCGAAAAAGCAAGAGAAAAGGTAGCTCACTCCACATAGTTCGGTCGCTAGAGTGCACAAAAAAGAGCACAGATCCTTGACTGTCAGTGACCTGCTAGTGAACCTCACCAATTACTTCGCAAGCCTTACCGACACTATAGCAAAGGGCAGAGATTAACAGACGGCAATACACTGGCGTGCACTCGCGACAAGAAACTTTCGCATATGCAACGGAAACAAGTGAATCCAATCCCAAAATTCAGTATTTCAATCCCATGATTCAACATCAACCAATCACTTCAGTGGCTGCTATTTTGCATAACGTTAAATCCTCGTGAGAGACCGTCCGGAGATGCCAATGGGGCAACTCCGGACGGTCTAGGATCACAGATGTATTCGGCTAATTACATTTTATTGCCCGTGAAGCCGATGGTTTGGTGATAAGTGCTGCCTGAAGAAACATGACTTGCATTATCTCAATTTGTGACAACACATGACTGGACAAAGCCTTTTTAATGTATATAAGCCAGTGGAGCGTGAGACCCCTGAGGTCCCTGTCAAGTCCTCACGACAATTCCACATTGTGGGCTAGTACACGCTAGTATGTCCTTGCTTTTTGCTCGCGTGATATTACGAAGTCTTGGGATATCTCGCTTTTCTATCGTGGTACTAGTCTTCTTGAACGCTCCAAACATCCGGTCAGATTATCCCCACATGTAACAGCATATAGTATGGCAGAAGAAAATGAAGTGAGATTAACCAGCAATATCGGGAGTCAAGAGCAATGCCAATAACCCATTTCTACTCATAATAACTGGTCTTCCTTTCGTTTGCTTCTCTTACTCGTAAACTCTCTCTTTACCGAGCGGACGCACGGAATGTCGTTGTTTAGGTCTTATGAGCCGTTTCGTGGACGAGAAGGGTCTCGCCACCAGGGTTGAGTTCCGCATAGAGGCAGTAATTTCGCGATTAAAGCTACGGTGATCACGTGTTATACTTGCAATGTAAAGAGATATCTCGCGAACTTCTGAGTATCTTCTGTACTCGCGAGATTCTCGCATCTACGGGAAGGAAGGACGTTTAGTCACTGTTTGAACCTAGCACGCGCATTGTCGTGGTGACTTCTGTTTGAGCTAGAGACATGACAAGCAAATTCACTGGTCTGAGTAATCGCCCACTTCTCTAACCTTTGAAAGATCAGAAACAAAGTAAAATACATTGATGTTCATTCGCAATATTTTTATCAATAGTATGTGATTGCATGGTTTATAGATATGAAATCGAGAGGCTTGATGAACTATGCCGCTATGTCACGGATAGGAACATTTTGGTTCGAGTAGAAGACGCGGAAGACCAGTACTAAATATTGGTATTGTAATAACAAAAGGTTTCGTTAACATATAGCCTGTCAATTTTGCCCACATCTTCCAAGTTGTACGACGAATAGCGCCGTTGGCCACTGTATGCCAGCGTAAGCCCTATCAAGGCTAAGATACGGTGAGTATGCGTTTGGTTGATAGGAAAAGGTGTTGTACCGCGTGTCAGTGCGTTTACGGCCCACTATATCGTTGATTCTTGATTAACCAATGGAGAACCAGAAGTTATTCACGTTCACCAGACTTTGGTACTACTAGAGGTTGGATGAGGTACAAACTTGTAGTCTATAACTACGGCCATGCGCATGAAATGTTTTGGATTAGAAAAGTCCAAATTCAGCGATGTAATAGTCTTGTGCATTTTGTGTTTCACCCACCCTGTGTTTCGGATCTACTGACAACTTTGAGCAAATATTAAACAGCAGATTCAATTTTAAGATGCTTCTTATAGGATTCCATTTTGCTTAAAGTTGTAGGAAGCGCGGTTTCCAGAGGCAGGTCCAGGATTTTCAGTTAGGGAGGCCAGGGCACAGGGATAACTAGAATTTCGGCAGATGCGCACGCCCAGCCTAAAATGTAGGGATGCAGGGGTCTCGAACTTTTGGGTTTGCAAACAGTTTGACTAAAAAAAACCCTAAACGGGGTTTGTTCAGGCTATGCATTGTTTATTCACCCCGGAGCCCCCTGGTTGCGCACATGTGCTAGTCAGCAATTCGCACCCGAATTGCCAAATGGTATCTGGTAGAGTTTTAGGAGGGGCATGGCNGGGCATGGCACCCTCGCCCCCCCCCCCCCTAAATCCGCCACTGGTTTTGGCCAACTTAATTAGGATGAAACAAGAATAAAGCGATTTATACTAGTTTTGAGTTCCATTTCGACCACACTAATATAATTACAGAATGTTGGAAGTGTTAACTCGTCTCATTTCCGGACTCGTTTTTGTAACGCCTCGCCTAAGTAAAAAAACTCGCAGATATCCCACTGCAATAGTAATATTACCGAAGGAGCTGCCAGCATAGCTTTAATTTGAGCAGCTCAAGTTATTTAAGATGTTGCTAAAATACTTTGAATAAACATACCTCTCGAAGAAATTCTTGTTTCCTTCGCTCAATATCCGAAAGTTCGAAAGACTTGGGCGGGGCAGGTTTGAAACCGGTTTCGTAGCGATAAGATTCCGACTTGGCCTCCCGATAGAGGTCGTTGACGGAAGTGACTGAAGACATGGAGTCGGTTCTTGTCAGTTTCCTTCCAAACAGGTGGCTCGAAAATGTGTCGGAGAGGAAGGCTCCGTGGAACATGTTGATGTCTTCCGCTAAAGGGAACAAAGTCAAAATTACATTAAGGCTATATAAATTTTGGTGGCACCTCCTGGTGGCTATCGTATTCTTTGTATGCAACTTATTTTTCAAACGCTGCAGGCCTGAGCTTCGAAGCTCTGAATAACACTTTGCCTGTTTATAAAATTGTCGAAAATCTTTAGCATCAAGTACAACGTCAGAAAACAGAAGAAAGCAAGATTACGAATGTGGATAACTGAGAATTCAAATCTTCCATTGATTTCTCTCTCATCATTACGCTTTACCAACCACCCGGTGGCTCATTGACTACATTCTGTCAATACCGTCATATCTTTTATTTTTTCACTTGTTTTCAGGAGCTAAAAACACCGTTTAATTATTTGATGTTGTCTAAGAGAGTCTCTAAACGTAATGTGAAATGGTAAGATACCCAAAACCAAGAAGACAAAGTCTGCTAATACCTAATACACAAACTTACCCAGCTGAAAAGTACAAAGATTACATTACACCTTCAAGCCTAGTTCACAGAAGTCTGGTATGTATGGCAGTCGGGCAATTCAACACTTATCACCGGACACATACAATTATTTACCAGATATTTGTGGAAATTACGCAAGTCAATATTGGAAAACCCTTCACCAGACCGTCACCAAGAATGTCTCTGAAGTCATCAACTTGTCATTGTCCCTGCTCAAACCCATCGTCGTCTGCCTCACTTCATTCGTTCGCGAACTAACGCATAAAATGTCTATAAATACCGTGCACCGTCATATCCTTATAGATCTAAACTACATTTGTAACGTTATGGACCTAAAGTTACCCCTGGAAATCGCTAGAGTATCGATCACAGTTTCTGAAGAGTGAAGAGCAAACGCAGTGGTTTTTGTTTTTGTTTTTGTTTTGGGCAGGGTCTTGAAAGGCTAGAGACCCCTGAAATCTACCTATGTCGCCGCCCAAAAGCTTCGAATGACAGAAATCTATAATATGCTTCCATCTAATACCACATCAAGGTGTGTAACTTAAGTTTTTAAGACAGGTAGGACGTCTGATCTGAAGGCAGGTCAACATCTTAAAACGAACGTTCAAGCCCTATCACTCGTCTTGCAAGTAATTAGCATAACATTAATGTGTGAAATCCTAATATTTAGGTCAATCACGTATGATCACCATGGGCGAGCAGAATGTAACCACAAGGTACGTTAGTGGAAAAAAGCGTAGTCGTAGCGAGAAAGCAGGTTTGTCGTCACATTTGAGGGCGTGTAGGTCAAACTGATGGCAAGCGTTCACATGTGAAATTTTCACTCGACGGATCGGACGTTTGCTCTGCTTTATAAATGTACAGCTCATAAACATTGAATGAATACCAATTAACTATCACAAATCGGCAACGGTGCAAGGAAATTTCGAGATTTTTTGACGTTTTGGCAACCGTTAGAGTCTAAAATCACTTATTGAGATTACTGGATAACTTTTTGTGGAAAAACTAAATTAAACTTACCACGGAATAGGTTCCAACACCTATGATAAAACACCGTTCAGAAGTTCCTAACCGATACCATCACAGGCTAGAAGCGTCCTACAACCTGCGTTAACACGCTATGCAAACGATTTGGCATAGGCACAACGGCTGAGAATAATTTGCGACAAAGTACGTATATAGCGATGTCAATTTTCGGTTTGGGGAACGCATGATTTCGAACTTTGTATATTCTACAAAAATGGTTCATCGTAATCTCTTATATGTTAGTTTAGGCTCTGCCATTATCTCGAATTTCCTTTAACATTTTGGCAATTGATTGTCGGAAGTTCCAACAACAGATCGAGTGATGGGATAATTGTGACTTATTATAATCAGACGCTTGAGCAAAATTTGATAGGTATAACTGGAAACCCACTGCAGAAAAAAGATACATTAGCATAATTATGCAACGTAGTAAATTGTTGCTCCAGAGTATCAAATGAATAATGATGGAACGGTGGATCAGTATCCCAAACACCTTCTCCTCAAAAGTGTAACTCCTTATTACACCGGATTGGCCGTGTCAAAGTCACCTCGCCATAAAAATGGGTCATTGCAAAACGATTTATAAAAGTTTTTATGTCACTGAAGAATGTAAAACGGTTAAGGATAGGGTGATGCTGTTGAAGGACATAGTTAATGATACCACGACATAAATTAGCATGTAGTAAGTGCAATTAAATTTTAAGCAATGAACAAAAATGACAAAGTCAATCTAAAGGTGGAAACTACGTACGCGTGCATAAGTATGATTCAATTAAAGTTCTGTTATTAGCTGTTTTTAAAAGTCCGGTTCAGTTTTAATTTTACGCGTACGTGACTGACCACATTTCAAAACAGCATACGAATAGATTTTATGCAAAAAATATGAAAGTGTAATCAAATGACTGTGGCGTTCACAATCAAAATCACTGATGCATGCCATGACCGACAAAATAATACTTAGAGAGACCGTCTTTCCCATATTAATGTTTCATATTATTCGTTTTACAGGGATTAGACAAGGTTACCACGTGATGTTTGCAATTCCTTTCCGATAAATTTTACAAAAGATTAACATCTGACCCAGAGACGCATCAGATTCCGCTTTCCTACAAACTCAGTAAAGGAGTCACAATAACGCTTAACAAGAGAATACGACATGTAGATCATACTTTTAGAAATAAAAATTTGACTGCAAAAAGGTAAAAAGACGTGTTATGTTACTAAATGTTTACTCAATAAGAGTCGCTCAAAAATCGCTTTAGAAACATGGTAAAAAAACATTGACGGTACAACTCTTGGGTGCTGAGAAATTCAACAGATTTTTTGTTGACTATATTCGATTTAACTAGTGTTTCAAAGGTGGTCCAATCACATCAGTCCTCTATCTATATACAGGAATTACTTTAGCTATCTTTAATCATCTGGAAACAATCTTTTAGTCAGTCACTTATTAATTATCACAGTGTTAACTTTTGCTAATGACCCGTTGGATAGTTCATTAATTTTGGACCAGACTATGTCGTATCCACGCGGATTTCAAGGGAGGATCCAGGATTTTGAGTTAGGGGGGACAGGGCAGAGTATTAGCCAGGATTTTGCCCCTCAGACATTTGCAACCTCGAACAGTCAAGTGGAATCTGGGAAAATTTTAGGGGGGCCTCTCTAAATCCGCCACTGGATTTATGCATGTTTGGTCGACCTAACGCGGTGCTGTTGCGGAATTTGCAGACCCTATAGTGATGACAGAAATAAACTCATTGCAACATATTTGATCTGTCCAAAGCTTTTAGTTCATTAAATCACTCATTTATTTACCTTCAACATTACGGTATCCTGGCATATAATGTCACTGTTATTATGACAATTTATCTAAAAGAAAGCATTTTGAAGAAATCAATGGCACAAAAGGGTTGTTTTTCGATTTTCTTTTGACCTTTGCCTAAATTCAATCCAGAGATGGCATAACCTGTCTCATGTGCTAGCTAGTGCTAAAAGTCAGAAAATCTGTCTGCAACTCGATGCCAAAAGACAAAAGTCCGTAGCCTGCTCGGGGGCACACTTAATGCCAAAGTCAAAGTAAGAGCAAAATCAACTTTTGGCTATAGACTCTGTGTATTCATGAATACTGGTGTCTAAATACGTGGAACACTACTGATTCTTATCTAAGTGTTAACGATTTCTGGCTGCATAGAAACGTCGTTTTTCCATTTCTCTTAAAAGCCCATAAGTAAAAGATCACTATCCTTAGTAGAAGTACACAATTTGTGAACTTAGTTGGATTCGTGGGGATACAAGTTGCCGGCCAGCCAAGTTAGAAAAATCATGTGAGAAAAATTGCAAACAAATTATCTAAAACATATATGGTGATTTGCAGTCACTTCATGTTATCTGTCTGATCTTATTTTAACAACAATGTTCTTTAATTCTTAATCGTCTTCGTTATAGGACCAGTGGTGGGGCTAAAAATCATTCAAAAAACGTGTCCTGTTTCCTATAAACCAAAGCGAGTGCACATACAAACCCAATTTGCGGGATTGTTGGACGGTGTACAAAACTGTCCGTTTGAAACTTCTTTACAATATCACCAACAGTGCTACTCTCAGTTATTTCCAAAAAATGCCATTTTAAACCTGACACAGCTCTACGTAGACAGCGTTCTGTCCGAAGGCCCGTCCATTTTGCCAAGTATGTTTCAATAAATCCCTGCTTAAAACCAATTAAACCTCCACTATTAGATAATAACACATTAAGTGAAAAGAGCTTGAGATACATAACAGCAAAAATATCATGAAATCAGAGTTTACGAAATATTGCAGCCCACTCACTTCAGGATTAAGTGTCTTAAATCAGCCATCACATCCAACTATTACTCCGAGTGCAATTCAGATAATGCTTTTGTTGTTCATGAGTTGTACTCTGTTCTCGTCACATTTTATTTCTGCTAAATTAAACATCTTGTTTTTTAAAGAGAGTAATGAGGAATCTGACTGGGTCCTTTTTTGTTGATCCTTTGATTATATACTTTCTAGTATTAAGCTCTTCTATTTTTCCTGGTTGCTGTAGGTTGCTTTCGAGCAATTCTATCGTTCTAGAAATGCGGATTTTCTTGTATTATACTAGATGTATAGATTACTTTGGCATCCAACTGTGGGTACATGGGGCTGGTATGAACCTGCTTCAAAGTCTTTTTTGAAATCTCTTATTTTAATTTGTTTGTTGTTCGTAAATAATCACTAAATATATGTTTAGTTGTTATAAAAAATGGCAAAATAGACTATCTATCTATCCTTATACCTAGTTACCTAGCTAGCTATCTAGTTAGCAACCCACCTACCTACCTACCGACCTATTTGTCTATCAAAAATTGATCCAAAAGTCGCATTCAACGTTTTGCAGGGATGATCAAAATTTGATTTCGCGCTGGCACACACAGGTCCTTGGAAATTACTGGCTTTTATTTCATTGAGCTCGGTCGTGGTAGACAGGAGATTTTACAATACGTGTCTGCACAAACAGCTTGCTGAGTTTGGTATTTCAGCCCCATACCCCTTGCACCGAAAACGAAAAAAGGTGTCCGTTTCAGTATTAGCAACAAAAACGGTATTCAGTGGAAGTATGTGGCGCTACTGAACACATACACTAACACGTCGAGTTTTCTGCTAATATTTTTCAACATCTCAACGCAAAGTCAAAGGTTAAATGCATTCTTATCCTTTGCCATTTTATCGTGAAACATAGACAATTAAATTCTCATGAGCTCGCCTTAGCAACAGTAGTTAATCAACGATGCTCTGTATAATAGACAAAATATTCTTGTCTTTCATTATTGGTCGTTTTAATGGCATATCGTAGTTATAAAAATAGCATTACCAACGACTCAATAAACAAATTTCGTTGAATTAGTTAAAAAGTTCAGCATATCAAATTAGGTCTGAATTACATTCATTAATATCTTTATTTGACATCTAGGTAGTTTTATGTGTGAAATCTCCATGTAACCTGAACGTTAGTTTGTGCAAACGGTTAAAATTTGTCAGTACAGAAGGGAAGTGCAGTTCACAAGCTACACGTGTTAGGAAGGTCAAAATTACGGTCAGGTGCCAATTACGTATTTCCTGGTAGAATAAAAACAGAAAGAAGGTGAGTTATCGAATGCCCAAGAAAAACGGAAATGGGGGAAATGGTTAGGGTGGAAGTACCTCTCGTGCACTTTCACTTACTTTGACAATAGACGTGCCTTTTGTTGGGGTCATTCGGTTCACCGGAGTACCCAGGCCTATGGGCTGATTTGAAGACAACGTGACCTGTCTTACGGACAGAATAAGGAGATTCGGAACCATCTTTCCACGGGGATCTCATGTGCTCAGGAACGAGACTGTTTAGAAACATGCTTTCGGGGGTCTGGCACCCCCTACTATGCGTAAGACGCACTGGCAAATGTTCTTCGTAAAAGGACTGTGCCCAGTTTTGAGAGTAATTTGAGGAATGGTTGATATTCCTCATAAACAATGACGGGCGGTAAAACCTTATTGAGTTTTTACCTGTTAGCCGGTTGTCCACTTCGTCACGTGGTCTGACAGTCTCTTTCTCCGAATGTTCATCGTCACTGTGATCACTGAAGTACAGCGGATTTTCGTGTGATGTGAAATAAGACTTTTCAAACATATTTACATTTTCATCTTCGTCAATGTCCACTATTCTCGGACCAGTTGTATCGATGTAGTTAGATATCAACACATCTTTTCTCTCAACCTGCAAATCCTCAGGGGCAGGCACTTTGGTGTTCTGATTCTCGTCAGCGTCTGACCCTGATTCTTCTTCCGATGTGTTCCTGTCCTCGTCCTCCTCGTCACGCACAATCATCTTGTTACTAACAGACTCCACGGTAGAAATTTCATTGTTCTCCATTTTCCGACTCCTCGCCTTCTTCACTGCCTTAGGCGGTGACTGAACAATAACCGAGGACTCATTTGTAAATTTCTGACGGGAAGAACGCTGTCGTTCTGGAGACCCTGTGACGTCACGCAAAGTGTCGTCTGCTAGAGTAGTGTGTTTCACGACTCGAACATGCTTCTCAGTGGATCTGTGTGTGATAGGTTGGCGTCTGTTGCTTGTCGTATTCGACACCTCCGACAGCTCACTTGATGTCTTTCTTGCAGGACTCAGCTGCTGTCGTTTTTTCTCCGTCTTATTGTGCAAAACTATTCTGTTTTCATGTTTTAACGGTGAACGCCTTTTGTGTTCGGACTCAACGTTGATATGGTACACCTTTTCGCAAGATTCTTCCGTATGGAGGCTTTCTTCAGTTTCGCTGCTATCACCACTCGTTGAGTACACGCGCGCTGGTGTAAGATTACGCGTTTGCTTTTCATCGTCGTAAATGTATACGTTTGTTTGTGGTTTACGGTTACGTTTTCCCGATTTCACTTTTTTTGCATCCGGCAGACTGGAAACGTGAACGGTTGTTTTTGTATCTCGTGCAGACGGCGACTTTCTGGATTCTATTGTGATACTTGTGTTTCCTCGCTCCGGTCGTTTGGGTTCACGTTCTGAGTTACTGTCGGACGTAATATACAAATAAGTCTTGTGAGGCCCGTGTATCACCTTCTCCTTCAGTTCTCGTGTGACGTCATGACAGTGAGGTCTCACCCTGTGCTTAGGGAAATCAACCGAACCAGTTCCACTGTCGGCATCGCTAGTTAAGTAAATTGAGGTTTTGTGCGGCCCTGTCATCACACGGTGTCCTCCTTGGAACGTGTGAGGTGTTGAATAAGGGCCAACAGATGAAGACACGTGAACTTCCTTTCTAGTCGAAACAAAATTGGTGGGCCTTTCGGAAGTGTTTCGAACAGTGGTCATCCTGGTGTCGTTTATTTGCCGGTAATCAGCATCAGGACTCTTCAAAACGTACGAGTATTCGTTGTCGGCAGGAACCGTTTGATTCAGACGGCGAACCGTTTGTCGTTGTTCAATGCTTCCGGCGCTACGCACAGACGAGGTTTCCACTGATAGAGCCGAATTCGAAGTGTTTATTTCGTTCTGTATGCCAACGTCATTGAAAGGAAGTTTAGCCTGAACCGTTAGCGTTCTTTTACCCGGATGAGGCTCCGCCATCAGCGAGGATACTCCACTCTCGGTGCTGTACGAGGTTGGGCTGGACACCAGATGTGACACGGGCGAACTGGCTTGCGTGGATACTGGAAGTGAGAAAAAAATAACATTTTTAGTATTTTAGGCATTAGCATTTTAGAATTTCATTTCCATCTCGTCCGGACTTTCTTTTCCATACAGAGCAACCACGCGGCAAAAAGGCCAATAAATTAGGTTGAGATTGTGCCTCGAAAGTAATGATCTCAAATCAACGTTTGATGTTTTTACGAACTCGCGGTTTATTAGAGTGTTTTCAGGCTTTGATCCAAGACTATGAAGAGGCAGGGTTTTGACAAAGGATAGCCCTAGTTGGCACTTCCTTTTATTTTATTTCTACATTACAAAAATAACAGAACATAGCGTGGACTCTCTGGTCCCACCCCCGCACCTTTCGCGCCTGGCTTCAAATACAGCTAACCTTGGAAGTACAATCCGCATTAACCCGATCACAAACCGACGTTTAGATTACTCCTGCGTCCACGTCTTCGGGAGCCAGTCCTTGGCAAGGGTTTGCGCGGCAGCCGTCATGGCCGCCTTTTGAACGGTCAGAATGTTATTTTGAACGGGTTCGACGACACAGCCAGAATTAAAAAGGACGAGCAAAATTTTACAACCTTGCTTGAACTGATGGCCAAATTCCCTAATATTATCGGCTGGTCAGTCGTCGCTAAAATAGACCAGCTATTATTTAATTCAGAACAATTAAAGCAGAAATTTGAAAGTGGACTCCTGGCACCAGAAATGTTCCATAATAAGTTCTAGGGAGTAGGTTCGAACACATTTCTACCTTTCCAGTACTCCAAATATAAAACCGGGATAACTTTAAGAGCCTAAGGGCCACCATAAAAAGAAATTATACCAGCGACAGCGACATCTAGAGTTTACAGAGTTCATGGTACCACTATCCAACTTGTTGAGTAGATAGGGCACAAACGTGCTGAAATGATTTTTATTTCTTGTTTCTTATAACATAGGCGCCCCCCCCCCTTGGCTGCCGCAAAAAAAATAAAACAGTAAGAGCGTAGGGAAATGGTGAGTTTATTAATTAACCTCTTTAATTAAAATTATACGGATGAAAAAAGATTTAAATGTGTGCAGTTTTAGTGCTTGTGGGGGGGTTGGCTCAAATCCAATTTCAAGTGTCAAATTAGGAACACGGCGCATTCGTAACGGAACTATGGCTAAGTATAGGCTCTCCCGCGATATCCCAGGCGACCGGCAGTGGCGCTGCGCACTAAGACTCCGTTTCCGTCGTCTGCTCCACTGTGCAATGAAGAAAATTTCATTTTTTAAAGAAAATGGAACCTGAGTGACGATGAAAAAACAGAAGCTGCTGATAAGATGTGAATTTTAATCGAAGCCTTAGTGAATCACTCAGAAACTCGCAATACTCTCTTTGTCAAACCTTATCTTGAGAAGATTTCCAAAGCAATCCCGTCATTATTGCCAAGGCGAAAAATGGATTTGGTCTTTTGGGCATTTGAAGACTATTTCAAATACGACAAATTTGTTAAGAATTGATGGCACAAAATATAAAACGTGCAATAAGCATTACAAAAAGAAGTAGGTTTCGCGCGCAAACGCTGTGTCCCATAAACAAGTAGGTCTTTTAGTATGAGATTAGTAGTTAAGTGGTGAAGGTGTAGTTGTAACGCACGCGAGCTCTATCCGCCAGGTTGTGAGTTCGAGTCTTTGGTACTTTCAGTTTTTCCTGTTTGACATGTTCTCCGTGTTTTTTTTTTTCTTTTGCCTTTTTTTTCTTGGATAATACTTCAGGAATCAAGGAAAATTCTTGATTTTTAGAGGTAAAAACAGAAAAATTTCCTGGGTGGTAAACCCCCCTCCCGACATCCCCCCATTCGGTGCTATGCGCATCTACATTCGTGGTTCAGTTTGCGCAAATGCTTCCAGCTGGACAAAATATTAAGCCCCCTCTTGTGATATCCGAGATCCGCCACTGAATAAAGCCTTGTTCTTGTTTGACATTTGACTATACTGGAAACTTAACAGACCGTAGGAAATTTTAATTGTGACTTCGAATTCGAAGGTACATAATTGGATCGGAAATTTTCCGGAAAATAAACCCGTGGACGAATATTTGGAGGGACGGGTCATGGGTTGTTTAATGTTTATGAAGCTTGTTCAAGACGTGGAAGGATTCTTTTTAAATATGCCGGCGTGTGGAGGAAATTTTTCACTTTGTCGCCGCTCTATTCGAAAAATGGCTATTTATAACCTCATTGATTTCCTGGATCAACTGTTAATTTTTTCTAGTCATTGTTGTCTTCGCGGAGAAAAGTCATTTTAGGGGCACTGTCATGAATATGCTTGTTTCTGTACTTTTTCAATTTTCACGTGGCATGTTTACGAAGTTATTCCTGCCCGGAAATTGTTGGCTATTATTTTACCAGAGTTAAAAGGTTGCTGTAACAGAGAGCATTACAGTGGATGACCGGAACTATGGAAACGGACTTTTTAAGCAGGAAAAGCAGTCCTTAGACAATCAAGCACGGAATTGGCCCTTCTGAAATTTTATGCAAAACACTTCAGGAGTTCAGTGTGTCTTAGATACGAGTACCTTAGTGAGCACCTATCCAAAATGAAAGGCCAGCGTAGCCAGCAGACGATCGCTTCACACTTTCTGGATTTCGCACCAGCTGAACCTGTGCCCGTTTCATAAAACAGTCCCAAATGGGGACTCAACCAGGTTCCCTAAACCTTGGGAGAGATGGTGCTTTTGTTAACTCAGAAATGTTCAGTTCTTCTATCAATGTATCTTAATCAGTATTATCTCCTCTTTGACTAACGACAGTTTCTGAGCATAGTTATAATCTGAAAACAGAGCCTTTATTTCAGTGAAAATGAATCGTGATTTAGCCCTAAATTAAGGGCGTTGCTTGACAACCCCCCTACTTATTTTCAGTAGTATTGAGAATTCTACATAAAGTTTACTCTGGGTTTGTATCAAAGCGAAAATTGGAAGACAAAACAGTATTAGAAAGAATAATCAGAATTTGCACAAAAATCCACTATGTGGTTAAAAGTTAAGGAGCATAATTGAGTCTCTACCTGAGGCAAAAACGTGTTTTTTAATTGTCATTTTTGTTTAAAACGAGACTAAACTATGCCACTAGGCAACGAGCCCATGAGTTAAAGCTTAACTTCAACAAAATTTTGTTATTTTAGATCCATTGGGCTAACCAGATAGTCCTAGCAAACCCTTAGTAAAATAAGAAAACGTGAGTTCAATCACGCAAAAGTAAGCCCGTCAAATGAGAGGTGAAACTGCCTTTTCGTGCCATGTTGTGTCACCGCGAGATCCCAGCACAAACAACAAAAGGCCATCAACAGTTGTATAGGGGTCTAAATAGAACATCATTGCGTGCGTATATTCGCAGCTGTTTGAATATTAAAGGGTGATTCTCGTGATGACGTAGACAAAAGCAAGCAAACACGCATTACAGTTCTCTTAAAGTACTCGAACCAAATTTAAAGAAGTTACCCTTCAAGATAGGTTTTAAAGACTGAAAATGATCGTATCATCCGACAGTCAGGCGATTGTTGGAAGATTACATGAAGCTCCAGTCGGGCTTCGGCGTCAAATATACCAATCGCTGATGCAGGCGATAAGAACTCGCTCGTTGTGTCAGGCATCGGAATAGAACTCTATCAGCGGGATCGGTCGATGCGCGACTAAGGCATAAGGACGGGAAGAGGATGAACCGATTTGTTTTTATAGTCGCACGCTTTCGTGTACGTGGAAAACGCATAGCTTGCGTGCTTGTTTGCTTACAAATATGTAACTAAACGTGGATTACAACTAAATGATATCAAGTTACACAAATAATGAAAAGGTGCACCTTATGAATCAAATTGATTGTGAAACGTAATCACCAGTGCAGGCATGAAAAGGTAGCAACCCGCGCGGTGAAGATGTTAAAAACGGGTCAAAACACAGCGGTGACTGGTACCGTAGCTGTGGCTTTATTTTTAAACGTGATTGTGTCGTTATCCAAGGCAGTTTGAGCAGCCAAGCAGAACATCTTTTCAGAACCGACATACAAACTCAATGAGTTTATACTGTCACGTACAGAACTGTTACCGCAACGCGCCCAAACCGGTTTCATAATGATCAGTATAAATGCTGAATGAAAGGCATACCTTCTCAGCGTTCTGTTGGGTCAATTCAACTTTCAAATGAGCTCAATTTTACGTAAGAGGGCTTTTAGCATAGCGTTTGAAGGAATTCACAATTCAGGGTAAAATGCACGGTTCTATCTGTGAGCAAAACGTGTATACTTGCAAATGGATAGTTAAATTTACAATAAATCTTAAAAAGAACACGATATTACAAACAAGTTGTTCAAAGTAAAAAATACTCACTAAATCGATCTGGTTGAAAAAGTGCTGTGGTCGAGTGATGCTTGATCGTAGATAAATGGCGACCATTTTCCACGCGCTGTAACGTATCCACTTCATCGAATCCTTTCACTAGATCTACATTCTCAGCCCTGGCGCTCAATCCTCTCGTTATAGCTGCTATGGGAACTTCGCTGCCAGCCACTCTGTTGATACGCTCATGAATACTCCCCTGCCTGGATAACTGGTGCCCTTGGTTGACAAAACCAGTAGTTTTTCTCACGCTGTCCGTATACTGCAACTGGTCGTAATTCGTCACGTGAGTTGGTGACACGAGAGATGGTGACGTCCAACCGCTAGATAACGTACTGGAACCCGAATCAAAGTTGTTAATTTCTACGTCACCAGTTGCGTTCAGCGTTCTTACGACAAGACCGCCATTCTCTACAGAATGCACTGTCGATCCGTCTCGATTACGTGTAGTATACTTGGATTTTCCTCTCGGGGGAATTGTTGTTGGAATCGGCGGCGCTCGGTAACTTTTCAAACTACGCTTTCGCTGTGCTTGACCCAGTGAACTGATTTGCGATGGTCCATTTGTGTGCCTTTGTGATGTTGATTGTATTGGCTGGAAGGTCGAATAATTCGCTGTGGGGTTTTGTTTTCTCTGAAAATTGATATCATAAGCCTCAACGGTTGAAACGAGTGTCGCAGTGTTGTTGTTGTGAACATCGTTTGCAGTCATCGACGGATCCAAAACAAGTGTTGCTCTTCCGTTCGATTCCTCGAAGGTCGCAACAGCTGGTTTGCCAGTGGTTGGCAAACTTGCGTTGGATCTCACATCATAACTACCACGCCTTGAATTGTGATTCCCCATAACAGTATGGTTCCTCTGATAGCTTGCATTATTCACTACATTTGAAGTTGTCGATGCACTGAACTCCGTTGCGGAATATCCACTGTCTGGCGACACTCCTGTGCGCTCAAATCTCCCTTCGTCGGCCAGTCCGTTACTGTTTGGCCTTTGACCAGTAGTCTGTATACCTTGTAATAGAGAATGCCCTCCGGCAGTTCTTTTGTCTGTGGCTGACATAGCGGGAGTTGATTTAAGACTCATCGTTTCATTCAACCCCCCAGTATTCTCCAATCCATTGTGATGACTACGGACTGTAACCTGCGCGACGTCGTCGTTCAGATTATGTAATTGATCTTTTGTAATTTCACGCCCTTCTGCGTAACTCGGGTAGCCATAATCGAAGTTACTGTCGTCTTTTTTCGACCTGGAACTTCCCAAACTTTTGAGTGACCTCGTGCGTTTAACAACGTGTCTTTTTGTGTCACTCCGGTTGAAAACCAAGTGGTTGCCCCATGGATCGTTATAAGGATTCCCGTATAAATCAACTGTCACCTCCGAATAGGGGTTCATTCTTGACTGACCGTTGCTACCATAACTGATACTGTCTACATCGCTTTTGACCAACTGCAAACCATTCGAACGACTTAAATCTGGTGTCCTGGACCGACCGTAAGTGCTGTCAGAATGGTCGCTGGATGGCGTACCGTATCCGCGTTGGGACTTCTTTTTCTTGCCGAACAAATCTATGAGTCGTTTGCTTGGACTTTTTGTTTTATTCTCCTGTGTTTTCGTCATGCCCATGTCTCGTTTTGCTGCCTTGCTCATTATTACTCTATGCTAGGAAATCGTCGACGTCTTGCTTTTATCATTGAAATTTCAGGTTGAGATGTCGGCGGCTCGGTCGACTGAATTCCTTTGTGACCTGAAAATACGTTTGTACAAAACACTTTCAAATGTCAGATAAATAATGCAGATAGAAACGTATTTAGGTTGTTTTCATAGTCATACGATTGGGAGGGAGAGAAAGATGGCGGAGAGGGTCCGGGGGAAGGCGGGGGGCAGTAGGGAGG
>NMRA01000112.1:279923-290194 GCA_002633005.1 Phoronis australis | reverse complement strand
AGAGAGAGAGAGAGAGAGAGAGAGAGAGAGAATCGACGATGGCAGTCGCCCACTCAGCCCACTTCGAGCCACAACATGCACCCAGTCGCGACACTGTGAGGGCGTGCTTTAGCTGAATAAAGATTGTGAATGTGTTTCTCACGGGAAGTAGCCTACGAATAACAGAGCCTCAGGTGACAGAACAAGTTTTAGGGCCATAAAGAAAACTGAATTCATTATCATTTTAAATGATACTAAATGAGTGTACTTGTAGTCCTGAATACATTTCCTAAATGAAATAGAACGAAATAAAACAAGGGCCTGCTTTTGGAAGTTTCAACGAGGCCAAGCTCCTTCAAAAAAAAATAAATCTTCCTATACGTTCCCTTGCAGCGGCCACACGCGGTGAGAGCGGATGAACCAATGAAAGCATGCCGTGGGAAGTACCAGCCTTCCACACGAATGCGATTTGGAACTTCAGCGTAACTTTTCTGTGACATGTTTCGCGGCTTAAACACCCCCACTGTAAAAGAATAGGTGAATAGAAGATATATCTTCATTTTATTGCTAAAAAGTTGGGACATTCACTCCCAGAGAAACGGTAACGCATTTGAGTTACCTTTTCACGGACCCGATACACATCAACTGTGACTCATGCGAAACACTCAAGGTGACAGTTTTGTGAGCAAAGACAATACAGGGATTGTGTTCCTCTTTGAAGAAAATTCATGTTCTCTATTTTTGTTGGCAATATCTCTCCCTTCAACCTGGTAGTTCTTAACAATAGATAGAGAACAGTGTGATTCAAAAATGTTTTAGAATGACTGTGCCATTCTCAAAAAGAGCGTCGTAATGTCTCCGAGGCATTTTTGCAACAACAACCTAATCCGTCATCAAGTAAACATATTGTTTTTAGAAAATCAAGTATCCGTTGTCAAAATTCTATGTAGTAGAGTTTGAAAACGAGCCATGTGTCCACAAACCATTTAAAGTGACGTAATCAGTGACAATATAACATGATCGAAATGCGCAAAGTCAGACAACACTGAGTTGCTTTGAATTGATTTATCAAAAAGCTTATCATTTCACTTGTGCATATTTTTCTTTTGTATTTAGTTTCGCAGAAATCTGTAAGGTCAATACGGCAATGACCCCTCTGGCTGCTGAACCACGTGACCTTCAGGTACCTCTTGTGCCGTCTTTCTCGCTATCTTGTTTTGTAATTTTCTAATACGGGAATGATGTCCAATAGCACAGTTTTTCTGGTAATACCTAACCTTCTAAAACTATAGTTATGCAAACAGAATTCTAGAGTGATTGGTTTTCGGAGGCCATGTGGTGAAGCGATTTTCTGCCGACTAACCGAGATCGTTCGAAAATCGTCGGAGGCACCCCGAGTGTTTCAGTTGGTTAAAGGATACCAAACCCTGTTCTACCTATTAATAAAAATGACTTTTATCTAATCAAATTCTCTGAAACAATGCTCTGTTACCCCTGCCTACCCTCAAAATTTGGAGGATATTTTGAAATCTCTTCTCAAAGTCTGCGTAACGGGCAAGCGTGGCCTATGCTTTTAGAGAATTGCACGCCAACTGTGGGAAAAGACCACCCACCAAGAACCATAATACCCTACCTGTGACATAGAGAGTGAGTTTTTAGCTGATTCTTGCTTTTATCGTCCAAGATTGACAACACTTAATGGGTGACAGAACGAGTACTGGCATAAATCGTCACAACGGGGTTTAGTATCTTTTTAATTAGTCTTAGATTGGAAAATGTCTACGCTTTTCAAAAGCAATTTTAGATCTGAATATAAGCCCAAGCTTGAATATCAATCATTTCTCGAACACGGGAGATGCATGCCGAAATCCACCCAGCTTGCAACCACAGCTTGGTATGTCATTGTTCTACTCAGCTCGTGCGGACGTCCAGCCCTGGAATTCGCTTCCAACTCAAACAAATGCTCATTCTAGAGAGAGATCAACCCTCCACTGGACTTCGTCTCCTTGTCTCCTTTTCCCACGTGCATTCAGTAGATTTGGCGATTTTGATTAGCACTACTCCGCCCGCGTCAGTCATTTTCACTTAAGAACGAAATAACTTGTCGAGGCCACCGTCTCGGTTGGGCATGTTAACTTTGACTTGAAGACTTCCGGTTAGGAATTTGCTACGCCACAGGTTTGTTGTTTTTAGCTCTGGCCGTCCTGGTAACTTCAAAAGTCAATCCTGCCCACAAATATTCGTAATGGATTTTCGGCAGTGAAACCGCCGATGGTGTCCCTTTTAAGGGACGTTGTCGGTTTTACGGCCGAAAAACGCAGGTGCAAAGTTATTATAATTATTAACTTTGACAAGAGCTATCGAAGAAAACAAAAAGTTCGCTTATGATTTTATTACAAATCGCCAATTCTCGCTGTTCGTGAGATGTTCGCTCAAATTTATTGCAAGACCGGTCACTTCACCACTTGAGTTAAATATACGCTGCCATTTATAGATACAGTTTAGTTCCGAGAATGGAGCGTTGGACTGCCAGTGCAACTGGGCGGTTACTGGTTCTATTCCAAGGTCAGGAGACTTATCTTAAAAAATCACTTTTCTCGCCGATCATGTCACTTCAAAAACTAGTGTCAACATCAATATTTGATTTCTTCTTATTTGCATTTCCATTTTAGCAATAGTTGTGAAATCACTTTGTTTAAAACGAATGATCGAAAACTGGTGAGTATGACTAAAATGAGTCCGAGGCCCGTTCCAAGAAACTGACTAAGTTCATTTTTACTTAAGTCTAAGATTTGTCTCAACTTTCAAACTTTGAAACTTCCACATCCGGCAAGTTAGTCAAAATTAAGAGAAAACTTAAGTCAAACTTAAAATCTCTTTCTTGAAACGGACTTGAAAGTTTTATCTTAAAGTTGACTTACATTTAAGATTTGTTTTAGCTAAGTCAATTTTCTTGGAACGCGCCTCGGAACTCTATCGCAATCTACAGTACATGTATACGTTTCTGTGTACAGTAGCTGGCATGCAATTGACTGTATGAGTAGTATACGGGACTGAGGACTACATAGTATTGCAACCAAATAATTCACTGTGCATTATAAAGCATCAATTTTCCGAAAGATATAGGTTAAATAAGACGGTATGAAGTAAGTGGCTAACACGTGTTCGTACCTACGTGTTTGAAAAAAGGTGAAATTCCTTTTGCTGACTGACAGCGTACATATGTACACAAAGATGGGTTACTTACGTTTCAGTGTTGCGCTTGAAGCAATTTGTGTTTGTTCGTTCGGGCGCTAAACACATTTACTTTTTTCAATTCCCAGCATCGCTCCTGCCTCCCAAAAATAATATGAATTTCGACGGGTGTTCTCCTCAGTAAAATTTCACTAGTCACGTTGAAGTGATCAACGACAACAGGTAATAGTATACTCGTCCTGACCAGAAATTACAAAACCGGTTTACAGGTCTTTTATTTTCGTGACCTCAAACGTGTAGGAGTTTTTTGCTTGACCCGAATCCGTGACTTGTTGTGACTTTTAACAATGGAATATTAAATTGTGTGGTAATGTCGTGACTAAAACACTCCACGATTTGCCAACGAGGGGAATGTGACATTCTTGAGATGCTGTGTGGGCAGCGTGAACTTTTTAAGTCGTAGATGCGTAATTTCATAGTTTTATAAACTGCTAGTATAGATTTATTCATAAATGAAAGTGCGGAGCTTCTCCGCTGAAAGCTTGTCTTATTGTTTAAGCCCATACTCTATTACACAAAGAAATGTTTTAAAAAGATAGCTCTGAAAATAAACAGGAATATTTGGTTTGATACGAAACTTAAATATTTCATGTTTGAAAACATCCTCTACGAATTGTTTGGCCTACCCATTATCGTCGGTGCCTGTCAGAGAGTCGCTGAAATCAAAGCCGGTTGTCTTTACCATCTCAATATTCTTCTTGGGATTTGAATTATATGTGTATTATCTAATCATAAAGAAAAAACTAGGTTCTCCTCCAAGTTCTCACAACAATGAATGCTATGAACTACGGCCCACCGCTTGAAAATGCTGTACTGTTTCACGCGTTGGATTTGGCTCAGCGACAGAACGTTCTTGTGAAGCTGTTGCGGAGCTCGTGGGTTCGATTCCTCGCAACTGATATTTTCTGTAATATCATTATGAAATAAAGTGGTTGAACTAGAGCAGCCCATTACTCAGACACGATGGTTCTGTTTGTTACGAAAGACACACTTACTCAAACTCGTGGTATATTTGTCGATCATCCAAAGAACAACGATAGAGTCAATCGCCAGAGCACGATGGAATAGATTATGAAAACGACGTTGATGTCGTGACCAACGAACTTACATACACATAAACGATACTCAGTGAAATATATTAGGCATACGCTGTATGTTATTCCATATTGTCCTTCCATCCCCTCACTTCAACGTTTCGCTATGCTATTCAATTCTTTTGTTTGCGAACATTCACCTCAAGTTGTACTTTAGTTCACCTGATTAAGGTTGAAGACACACCCTTATATATTGACATGTCAGCGTGTTTAGCCAAGTTTCTTCAAAACTGTAGATTTTAGTTCAGTAAAAGTACATTTTTTCTGACAGTAGAGTTACATGTTCGGCATTTTACCAACGTGTCGTTAATGAGGTATAGGGGGTCTAGTTTTCAAAAGAAGGATGCATTGATAGTAAAACAACGGTGTCAATAGCATGGTGGAAATTTATTTAGCATAAATTTAAAGATGAGATCTTAAAAAAGGAGCTACATAAAATATCACCTCGTTTTCGTTGTATGCATCTGTAGAATCTGGCGTTTTTCATGAATATCGTGATCATATTTTATAGTCCTTCACGCAAAAGTAGAACTTTAAAAAACAATTCCTAGTAGAGCTTTAGAGAGGAGTGCACAGGGCGTAGAATGTGACCCTAATACGAATCCTGTCAGTCATTTCTGAGATATGGTATTCCAAAGTCAGCCTAATTTGGACATTTTAGGGTCCCACATACCGTATAACCTTCATGTAGGGTAGTAACGCGTTTACGTTTGCAGTGCTCTTGATTTGAAAGTTGGTTTTATTTAATACATTTTCGTTACACCAGAACATGAGTTATTTAACTCTTTCAGGAATATAATTATATACCGTACGTAAGTAACATTACTGCCCAAAACAGTCAACATAGTGTCTGGCAATAGGCATACTTTGCATAAATAGTCCTATAAATACCTACATGTACACAAAACATTGTAGTAATCAACCATGGTGAGTACATGTGTACTTTAAAAAGGAACACTAGTTTTTACGAAAGAAAAAAGACATTTTAGGGATTTCATGATGAATTCGATTTCAGCAGTCGAACAGTGTGGAAATTCACCAGCCTTAGTGCACGATGTATCAATTTATTTTGATATTTACCCAGTGATTTCGTATGGTGAAGCTATTGCTAAATAAATGCGGTAATTGCTTCACTCCACACAAATGGTTATCAGATGATCACGTCAAGTACGGGTATAGGCCAACACATAACTTCGGCGTGAATTGCTACCGTCAAAAATTAATTCTTTTTGGTGACGCGAGGCGGAGAATTGTTGTGAGTGAGACTGGGCCTTGGGAGATAGCGGCAACCGGCGATGTTGGCTCAAAAGTTGTGACGACCGCCAAAAATTGGACCATTTCACGGCACATTGTGCTTCGTATACAGATTAGTATAAGAACCGCAAGCGCCATCAACATCACTAACACTGATCAAAGTTTGCATGGCTGAAATAAAGTCCACTCATTTATTTATTTATTATTGTAATATATACAATGAGTGTGGCCCCTTCAGCTCTCACTGAGTTCCATGGTGGCCCTCATGCATCACCTTGGACTTGTTAAAGCTGGAAATTTTTCGAATTGATTTGGCTAATAAACTTGAATCTCTCGTGAAAAGTTTGGTTAGGATCACATTTCCTGAAGATTTACGATAAAGTATAGCCAGAAACGATGGATATGTTATATTGAATAAGTGATTTGTTCACCCCCGGAAGCTTTCTTCAGACAGATAAAACTGCTGACATCTTTTTTTTAAATACACAAAATACGACCCACACTACAGGAGAAAGGAAAAAAGGTCTATATCACGAGGAAAATGACAATAATTGATTATACGTGCAATGATTAAATTTCACTATGTGTCTAAAAGCGGAGAACTTTTAATGGCGTAGCGGCACATGGCCGGGACCTAACCAGGGGCGGATCCAGGATTTTGAGTTGGGGGAGGGCAGGGCAGAGTATTAGCCAGGCCGTCAGACATCCGCACCCCCGAACTGCCAAATGGAATCTGGAAGCTCCATGGCCCCCTGCCCTGTAAATCCGCCACCTGACTATTGACAAGTACATCCATGCAGCTAGGCCTATATGTCCCACAGCAGACTTGCTATTTCTGTATAACCTAAGCTTGTTCGATCGTAGTGCTCTCACTGACAGATTATTGACTTCTAACTTTACTCTAAACATCTAGGTTTAGTGCTGTTGTTCTCAGGCGAAAGCCAACGCAATTCGTCTGGACGCGGGGACTTAACGGTCCGGCGGCTGAGTTTCATGATTCCCCACCACACTGTCTACCCAACTGTTTCTTGAAGTTCTTAGGTTCAATAAGCCCACTTCAGATATCCACTAAATGCATGGCACGAATCTTTTTAACATTCAATGATGGCTTTGATGCTAATAGTTAGGTACTGAGACTGCACCACGAAATCTACACATTGGCCCCCTTTTTCGAGTCCACTCTCTGGGTGATGGGTTCTGATTTTCTGGCTGTATCCGGTGCCGTCAAAAATAAAGTCGAGTGCCCCCGAAGAAATGTCTCGGCTGTGCCCGCAGAACGGGCCTCGACGGTGATTCTGCGCGGCCGCCGTCAGTCCTACCCGACCGGTAATGTGTAATAACTAGTAGGCCTGCCGATAGGAGACTGAGGCAACCAACTGCCGCGTAGTGTTCAGTAACGCTAGGACCTAGCGTTACTGAACTCTACCCCAGGTGTTAATTAATATAAAATAATAAAAATAGGAAAAATAAAACGACGAGCGTCGGTAGGCCTACTAAAATAGTTTAAACAGTATTTCCCACGTTTCGAGCGATATGCTCTTTGTCAAGGGTATGACACAGACTGCCGAATAAAAGGATATAAATAAAATCTCACAGAAGAATATCTTAATATATTTTAGTGCCGATGCTCGTCGTGTTATTTTACTATTTTTACTATTTTATATTCTTATCCGTCGGTAACTGCGCGGCATTCCAGCATCTATTTGATTTATTTGTTAAGTTATAGATGGCGCTCAAATATGGCTCCGAGACATTTTTCATTATAGTTCTTTAAAATCAGTTTAAGTTGTTTAAAATGGGCTGTGATTTCATAGCTTTTATTTTATTATACCAAGCAATTGCCTTAAAGCTCTGCCGCCTTCTTTCGAAATTAATGTTTTTCCTGAGTTTAACCGGAAGTAAATGGCTTCCTGATACTGATACGGTGTAATGTCAACTGACGTACAGAAACCTCTTCCCCGCGCTGTCCTGCCTCCGTATGAGAATCCTCCGCCGTGGATTCCACGTGAACAGGTTTGAGACTGTTTTTATAATTACGCCTGAATACAGTAGCGTCTGCCACAATACTGACTCGCCTGCGGGGCCTTCAACCCCTCGATTGGGGCCGAATATCGGACCCATCCCCACGGCTCTGGCGTTGCCCTCTGCCTCTGGCTCTGAAAAATATTGAAAAATCACACGAAATTCCCCTCATGGTTTTCCAGAAATTCCCCTCTCCCCTCGAGGCTCGAATCGCTTATAACTCACGCTGGTGACAAATTGAAAGAGCACAATGACTACTTGAGGGGTCATTCTCAGCTATTCAGCAACTTTGGTCCTGACTTTTTTAAATGGTATTTTTATGAAATAACACGTGTGAAAAAGTATTGAGTGTGGTAGTCCGACTCAATCTGTCTAACAGCCTTCAAATGTGTCCTTCTGTAATTACGTATACATGATACTATAGGTTACTGATTCCTAAAAATTACGCTTCAAATTACGCTTTACTGTTAGTGACGGTAAAGCGTATTTTGAAGAAAATCTTCCGGCATACAGCATTGATTAGGATGTGCCATTGTCAGTCTACTGTAGGCTACAAATCCTTACAGTAGAGTGACAGTGACATGTCTGTAGGTCTCCACTAGCACCATGGCGTAGAACTAATTTCAATCAGTTAGACCATACATCTGGTATACTGTATAATTAAGGAAGGGAACACTGCATATGCATTTACACAAGAACAAAAGATGCTTCAAAAGTCTGGTGAAGTTTGCAATATTGCTACTACAAGACGTGATTTGCTGCTTGTTCTTCAATCTGAGTAATACAATAAATGATCCTGATCAAAGATCAAGCAAAAGCCAATGACAGCGATCGACAGGTGTGTCGCGTAGGGGTAAGATTGCAACCCTTGGCAGACATCTGTATCTGACCTTTGGCCTATCTTGGTAAATTCATGTAACGGCCTACACACCACTCCCTTCTATTATTTATATGATGTAGAGGTATGTTCTAACGGATCAAAAGAAGCTCCCATGACTGGCACTACCAAGGCACAAAGTCAGAGTCAGACAATCAGTGCTTAACATGTGGATAGTCATGAAAAGTGGACTAGAGGAAGCTGGTTCAATCAGTGGTCCACCCACAGAGCCATTTATGCCAGAAGCATCAGCAAATTACATTTACCCTGGCTGTACCTTTCAAGTGTAGAGGCTAGAGACTGCAGACATAGTGTAGACAGACAACTTATCCTTTGTTGGAGGAGACCATAGTCGCAGTCATTTTTCAATGTTGTCCATCCCAGAAGACTTCATCCCATCACAGAAGTCTTCATTCTGTCCCAGAAGTTTTCATTCTATCGCAGAATTCTTCATTTAAAAACAAGCTGAAGGTGTATCAGGTTTTCTTAGCCACTGCTTTGCAAACATTCCCCATTTTTCGCTTGATGCACATACCAATTTAATTGCTCCAACTGATATTAAGCATTTGACCATTTAGACATTTTTGGTTTCAGAGATTGTCAAACAAGAATTACAACAATGATCTACGTACGTTTCTTCCGAGATCAGTCAAATTAGTCCGAAAGAAACCCTCAGACCAGGTAAGGTGCTCAATCTTCGTTTAAAGTCCCACGCAGTCCGCAGCTGAAATTGTAAACTTCAAACTAAAATACATCAAATAACGACTGCAAATCTTGAAACAATCGATGAACTTTGGCTCATGGTTTCATCATGTAATTAGGAATGATTACTTGTATTAAAAGAAGAAAAATTTCCACTCCAGAGCATGGACCAAAACAAGGATTGACATTCAAAGATGACACTGCATGGGACTTTGTGGCATTGTTTGTTTTTAATTCTTAGATTTGGAATCCAGAAGTTTGAAACCCTTTCCAATTCATTAGTAGTCTTTGGCAAAAAGAGGATCATGGGAATTCTCCTCTGGTTTCACATAATTGTCAAAAGTGTCATTTTTCAAAAGTGTCATGTTTCAAAAGCTTAGCATTCCACAGTACAAACCATGTTAGTCATAGAGTAGGACTAAGGTTTTATTCTTTTGTAACGAAATTTGGCAAAATAGATTTTCACTTGTTAGTCATATTGTGTGCTAAATAACTGGAGACTTATCACAAGAAATTTTGAAGTTAAAGCATTGGGTTCTGTAGTAACTGCTTGTAGGTGTTCTATATCCTACGGGGTGGATAGAAATAAAAACTTATGCGCACTTAATGCTACAGTACCAGTATGAGACAGAAGTGTGAGACAAAATGACACGGAATTCCCTCTCATGACAGCTAGACAGAACTTATTGTCAGAGCAGTCCGCTCTCATGGTGGGAAATTTCCAGGAAAGTTATTTTGGTGCTTAAGTCATTCTGTAATTAGAATTATGCTGCCGTGATATTTAGTTTTTTTGCCGTTAAAAGATTTAGCTGTCATGACGGGGAACGGGGGAAGCCATATTTTGTCTGATTGCTTTTGTCTTGTGCTGCATTCTGCATGTTACACAGAAGCTTAGACCATCATCTCAGGGCTCGACGCTATTCAAATCGCCAGGTCGCATTTTGCGACCTAGCCAAAATCCCAGGTCGCATTTTCAAAATCCAGCTCGCATTCGTAAATGCCAGGTCGCAAAATTTTCCCGCCATTTTTACGCGCCAAAATAGATTTTTTAGATCATCTAGAAAATGTTTAGATTATGCTCTTATCTG
>NMRA01000112.1:243245-275388 GCA_002633005.1 Phoronis australis | reverse complement strand
CATTCTAATGCTGTGCTAATCTCGTATGTTGGTAAATTTGTTTTTAATTCTATGTTTCTGTGGTGCTTTAAGCAACTGGTGTATATGATGTGCTTGTATTATGAAGATTACTCACATTTTGCCCCTAGCCTATTGAGGAGACAATGACCATGCCTTTCCATTTTGCAAAGTACAACATACTACATATATGCCCTCTACTGGCCACTTTATGGTACCAATAAACAACCCTAGAAGGATACCGTATGCGGTGCAATTGTGGGTGCATTTCAACGCTCTGCGTTGCTCTTGTTTAATTTGAATTTCTTGGCTCTGGCTTGACTTAATTAGAGCTACATGGAACTTTATTCTATAGGTAAGTAGTCTTCGTTCAATTTTGATTTATTTAGTATTTTTTTCCATAAAATGAATACTGGTGGTGGTAGACTATATTTGTCTAGGCAGTGGTTTTCCACGTATGAGTGACAGAGTTTACTGTCCCCAGTGACTTCATACGTACTGTGAACTTTGCATCCATCGTAATTCTGATATGCTGTTGTTACAAAAACACCAGCCCTTCAAAGTTGAATTCTTGTTAAGTAAAGGTTTGGCCTGGAATACGTTGCTTTTACTGTCTCAGTTTGTGTGACTTTTTATTTCAGATTCTGCAAGTGAATGGTGTAAGTTTTGACATTATGGAACACGCTGAGGTGATTATTCCCTGCTGTAGTAAATCTTACTCATATCATATGTCGTCAAAGCTTTGACGGAAAGGAAATTATTAAAATTGTATAATGGTTTGTAGTTTGCAGTTGTTATCAAACAACTTATAATAAATGTCATAAGATTTTGACTGCTTATAACAATGTTGTGAACTTTTAAAAACGGTAATTGTGGCAATAATTGTGTTTGAAAATGACTAAGAATTTCCAAATCTCATAAATCGTACCATGCCATCCCTTTTTCAGGCTGTTCGCATCCTGAAAAGAAATGCCGAGATTCAGATGTTCGTTAAGTATTTCCCGTTTGGTAAGTTCAGTTGCAGACATGTCACCGTAGGCTTGGTGTTTATAATCCACGTTGTTATATTGCTAGTTGAAACTTACCCTCGTTTTATCATTTTTGTAAGCAAGTTTTCAGTTGCTTAATTTGCTTGCACACATTGCCTTTGAGCTGCAGACTTCACATAATGCTATATTCATTCAAGAGACATCAACAGAAAACTGTATTTAATACAGTCTGAATAAATATCAGTTTTGCTTTGTAATGTATACAGTAGTTGACCCATTTCAACCAGGTGTTAAATTCTCTACCTTGAAACTGGTGACGCACCCATCTTGTCATGTGTGATGCAGTTCTTTCCAAAAATAATTGGCTAACTGACACTTACAGGAGTCCCGCATTTTGAGAACCATTTTTTCCACTGAATAACTGACATGCAACTGGTTCTCGAAATCTCCCTGTAAGTGACCATTACCAATAAATAAATAAAATAACCAGGAATATTGCCGTTCCGGATTACATGACTATACTCTTATCTCACTGCATATACCCACAAAGCCGTAAACATCCGTCAGGCACAGTTGCTGCCTCGTTTTCATGTCACTGGAGTTTCACGTTATTTGTTGTCAGATTCTTTACAGGTTTTTCTTGGTTGCATTAGGGCTGTTCCAGCAAAATCTGTATGGGAGGGGGGGAAGGCACTTTTATTTCGTACCCACCGCCCATATTTTTCATTTATTTCTCCAACCCATGACCCATAATTTTTTAATTATTTTTAATAGTTTAAAATATAAAATCCAACACTTGCAAACAAATTGCCTCCAGGAGGACCTGTTAAGAACTTAGATGATTGACAGACAAGAACTAGTTGTCTTGTCCAACATTGTCAAAAACTAAAGTAGCATGTGAGCAATACTTTTGGCAGCCACTAGGTGTCTCTGTTCACCATGTATCTATAATTTCAATGAACATTTTTTCAATTATAAGGATCTATGAATCTCAAACTGTCTCCACGAAGTCTTTTATACTTCTATGTCAAGTGAATATTGGAACTTGTTTATCTTACTCCTCATACTTTTATTTAAAAATCATCAATTTTGTTATATGTGTTAACACCAGTTTAGTGTTGCATAACTTTTCAATCCAATAGGACTGCACACCAGTAGTTGGCTCAAATCAAGTTGCCCATGACTTGATTAATGGCTTAGTGAACATATTGCACTCTGTTCACTGGCAATATGGGCTTTTTTGTACTGCATTTTTTTGAGTTTTGGCGGCTGAAGTAACCAACCTGTCATCATTAACAGGTCAAAAAATACCACCCATTTTTAATCCATCACTTCTTACAGGAACGACCACCCATAATTTGAGTTTTTTTCTGAAGACCATCACCCATGAATTTTTATTTCTGCTGCCGTCCCCCCCCTCCCACACGGATTTTAGTGGAACAGCCCTTACTCTATTCGTACTTCCAATGCCAACGATGTATTACTGCTGTGCTGTGGGCTGCAACTCCATGACACAGTTTGATTAATTGGACAAATACCCATATATGCGTGATCTGAAATTGTTCACCTTCCCAACATCAGTGAGAGGCACAAAAATGTGCCTGATTTCCAAAAGGAGGTCACGCGCTTTCTAATCTATGGGACAAGTTAGTTCTATGGCTGTGTAATCCGGGATGGCCCTGTTGCATGCCATGACCATGATGACTGAACACAAATAGAATTCCTGGTCATGACAGCTGAGTACACAAGTGGATTTCATGGTCGAATGAAGGATTATTCTCCGTTGTGAAGGGGAAATGACGTTTCGTCAGATTATTAGTAGCATGTACTATATTTGTATGATATTCATCGGTATATCTTTCTTTCAGGTTATGAGAAAACGTACATCAAAACTCGCATGCCCAGCCCTGTAGCGTCATTTCCTTCATGATGCCCAGCTAGCCTGTAGTGATGTTAGATTACAACTGAAGCACATAATTTAAAATAAATCCCAGGCACAGTTAAATTTGTATAAGTTGTACATGCATCAGTCGAGTTTTCCCTACCCAGAGATTGGTCACACACTTGGTCACTCGGGCCAAGCCCTTATACGTTGTCGGAGCTTTTGAACAGACCTTTAGTGACATTGATGTGACGCTTTGAGGAACAGGACATAACTGGTCATTGTGTAGTCAAAATCAAGTTTCCGTGACAAATTCATTCGAAGGGTGGAAAGTTGAGTATAGAATGTGTGTGGAATTTACCAAATTCTTAGGATAGTCGTATAAATAAATCATATTTTTGCTATTCGACTTCTCATCATTTGTAATGTCACATCCAAATTTTTCAGAAATTTTGGCATTCAGTGCACATGGCCTGTGGTTAACACTTAAAGGCAAAGGCAACCTTTCTTCATGTCATTTTTAGCAACAATAAGGTTCATTGATTATCCCAGACATGTTTTTCACTTATTTACAGCTTTTCGTAATTTAATTAATTACTCGTCGTCTACTCCGGAAGTGACGATTTGGGAGGCAAGAATTTCGCGCCAGTTTCTTTTCATATAGTCTGACTGTGACTGCAGTCAAGTCAGTCATTGGAATTAATTTTCAGTGTCCGAAAATCACGCGACTTTACCGTACTTCGGTTGTGATAAGTTCAGTCGTCGTTTGCTTTTGCTTACGAGTCAGTCAACATGCCACGCTGTTGCTGCGTACTCATTATCGTCTCACGTGCAGAGGAAGAACTGTCCCACTTGCCCAAGTGTCCTGCGACACACTCCCACTGGAGGGTGATCTGAGCACCCAAACTGCTTACATCCCACCGTGTGACTCCCTCGCCTCACACCTGGCACCTTCTAAATAGCTCCAAAACAAGTCCACAATAAACTTATGAAACTTAGGCTCACCGATCTGTTCATTGGATGACGAACTGTCCTCTTCACTGGGTGTCGAACTGGGCCTGACTCCCACTACTCAACATCGCTGCAGGGCTGCTTACAGGCTCTGGGCTAGAGACAACAGCACAGGGCGAATCACTGCAAGTTCCTGGAATTGCACGCTATGGGGTACGTTCGGAGGCACGGGTGACAGTAGATGAAGTGCCTCCAGTCATTGTATATAGTGGCCACAGGTCGCGAGGCTTCAATTCTCGGGGTTGGCGACGAGGCACTGCCGGGAATCAACAGCGACATGGTACACTTCTTCAGGCGTTGTTTCGCACTGACCTTCATCAATTCAGCGTACATATCTCTGTCGTAATCTGACGGCAGAAAATGCTTGCCACACACTCGGTAACCCTCCACTGCTTTGTACATTGCATGGACGAGTGGCGCTGCGTTCTTCACATGAACGAGCTAGCCAAGTATGGTGAAGTGTGTCTTCCTTCGGAAAGCGATGCAAGGTACCCAAAGTGCGTGTGAGACGATGAGTACATCCCGGCACGCAGCAACAGCGTGGCATGTTGGCTGACTCGTAAACAGAAGCAAACGACGACCGAACTTATCACAACCAAGGTAGAACAATGACTGACTCGACAGCTCTCACAGTCAGACGATAATGAAAAGAAATCGGCGCGAAACTCTCGCCTCCCAAAACGTCAAATTACAAAAATCTGTAATTAAGTGAAAAATGTGTCTGGGATAATCAACGAACCTTATTTTTGCTAAAAATGACATGAAAAAAGGTTGCATTCACCTTTAAACATAGCACTGGTTCCATTTTTTCCCAATGTAATAAAAGTGTGGATTTAATGTTGAAACTATACACTTGTAAACTGTTGATACATTCTTAGATTTTTTATGTAAACACAAACTTAAGGCTTACGACCAAAGCAAAAAGTATCAATTTATAGGTGTTAATTTATGTAAATTTATAGTTATTATTATACCATAGCAGAACTCTACCTGCCTTTCACCACCAGCACTTTCAACGAACAGAAAGCAGGCCCGACTAATCTGATATTCTAATCAAAATATAAGATCTAAAAGTTTTATTTAATTACAGTATAACATTGCCGTGACCACGAATGACATTTCACAATGGACAGTATAATTGACAGAGATATCCTGAACAAAAACCCAGGCAGAATGCAATGGAAAATATAAAAACATTTCTACACTAAATTACACATATGGCTAGTTGAGTACATAACACAAAACTAAGCAGTAAGCCACCTAAAAGGAACACAAATTTACCTTAAAAATCATGAATCCTAAAACTGGGGATCCCTACATTTTGCAGTATGTACAGTTAAAATTTTTGTACAAAAAAATTTAGTCAAAATGCATTTTGTTGATATCTTCAAGTATGTGAACATAGAATATTGTCTAAAAATTACAGGAAAAACTTTAAATTTTTGCACAGAGACGCTACAATTTATTCTCTGTGATCTGTAACAATTGCAAAAGAATAAAGAGATCAAAAAGACGTTTTAAATACAATCTTAAATAAAACTGGCCACTCCAAAGGTAAAATATTGGGTGGGGCCTATTATCGAAGATTATCATAGTTTGTTCCGGTCAATAACAGACATATGGCAGAGTTTTATGCACCTGGTGTCGCAAACAATTTCATACTAAAAACAACAAATGGCAAAAAGTAATAAGTACGTTATCTTCAACAATGTGTATCAAGATGCCACACCTGCACTCTGGCCAATCAGTATACAGAGTACAATAGTCTGATTCAGAGGTTTGGCTCGCAATGTTCTGTATCTGGCCCCCATACTTTATCAGCAACACTCCGGCCCCTTTCATGCAAGTCTGTATGAACTGAATACAAGTCTGTACATCAAATTATTTCTCTGCCCTGTTCAACATCCGGACAATTTTACAAGTATAAGGAAATGGCATGACTGAATCTTTAAAGGCAGATCAACTTTTCGGTTAAAAATGAGATTAACCGAAAGAGTTTTAAGGACTTATCCTCACCATACAAGAGGCTGTAACCAATGTCACCAAAATGTACTTCACAAGGAGCTAACACTACTGTTCNCGTCTGATGGTCAGTCGGCTAAAGGGTCGGCTGAAGGGTCGGCTGTGGGGTCGCCTTATGAGTCGGCACTGCGGGCGGCTGCCGGTCGGCTAATTTTTAGCCGACCGGTCGGCTAATTTGCCGACCGGTCGACGGCCGGTCGTCGACCAATTTCCGACCGGTCGGCCAAAAATTCGTGATGTGTGCTGTAGAAGACTGAGACCATACATACGCAAACAACAACACCTGAAGTTTTCTTACAGCTTTCTAGAGCCGCATCAGATGTCTCAGCAGTATTACGGATCTGCATACAATGAGAATGGCAGTTCAATATCTTATTTACAACGCATAATACAACAGAATTGTGTTCCACAAAGAGTTTTTCCTAAACAGTCATGAACATCGTGGCCAAGGCTATAAGCATTCAATACTTTGTGAGTCATAATTGCACTAAATAGAAAACGTGTTGACAAATACCAAGCTCAGACTTGGAAAATCACAAAACCTAGCAAAACTGACCACTAGCGAATCATTCACGATTTCTCCAGCAGAACTTGAAACAAAACAATCAAAAAATGCAACCACATATCGACATCTGTCCCCAGCACTAGCAACCATCTATACCAATAGTCTCGCAAACAATCTCTACTGAAATAAGTCCTGGTTAAGATCATGTAAAGAGGAGACAGCAATTTTCACTTGTTTGTTTTCATGCCAAATCAGTCGCATGGCCGATTTCTTGGTCAGATTTCGTTGCAATATTACATGACCACTGTATCAACTTGATCAGAGTATCGACACCATGACACCACGCATCGTCATTAGGACACGTAAAAGTCATCGAATTCACCGACCTTCGTCCTTCAACGCCATGACACCACCACCACCAGGAACATTGTCACCATCACGGCATCATGACACGGACGAGATAGGATTACGCGGCGTGCCCATCTGACTCAGCACTTTGTCGAGCCAATGCAGCGGACCGTTAAGGTGAATCTCCACCCAGCAAGGCGTGCTGGTGACGTCCTGTCGATGGTACTCCGCACCCCAACCTTTGACAAAGCTCATTCGGATCGTGCACATCTTGGTGAGCTCGTAGACCGCCTCAAAGCCATGGTTGACCGAGTTGCTGAGCAGGGCCGCGAACTCCTGGTTATTGAAGATCTTGAGGCTACAACCGGGCGGTATCTTGCAGACGGTCGTCGGGTGGAAGCTATGGTGGTAGTTACAGTTGCGACTCTGCACAAAGATGCTGCTGTCACTGAGGCACTCTGCGTACACCTCCCCACCCACGTAGTACAGATGGACACCTGTCAATCAAAGACGTGGGTATAGGAAACTGCCAATAGGTCATAACATTTAAAGCATTCCTTTGTGAGGTGAACTAAAAAAGTGACACTCATAACACATGATTTTTCTGGTCTCAAACACAGCTAAGGGTGTGCAAACTAGTCTCCAACAAAGTGAACAGATAAAACGTGCTAACTAAATAACATTTTACCAGCTTCTAAATTTAGTTTACCTCCAAATTTAATTACTTGAAAAATGCATTCCTGCGATATATAGCACATTGTTTTCACAAAAATGAACTAAACAGGGCTTGGAATGACCAATGACGAAAAACGTGAAAATTTTTACGGCCCAAATCATGCGCGCTTCCCAGCCTTGAACTAGTCGATGTGGACCTTTTGCCGACAAAATTCGGGAGGACTAAAAAAGGGTACCACCTCCAGAAGAGTGCATTTGCATCTTTTTAGCTCGTCTGTCCACTCCCACCTCCACACATTTTTGGCTGCAGAGTCGTAATATTTGTCACCGCGGTTTACAATCACACGAGACGCCATTGAAAAATCCACCACGCTATCCCAGATGCTCCGGCAATGTTGACAATTTACGTTCCTCAGAAACATATAGAGCAACTTCCGCTTTTCGAGGTGAAAGTCGTCGGCAACGCCGCGTTAAGAAAGGAATTTGCCGCGGAAATTTTATATCAAATCCGATGTTTTTTACGCGGAAATATAATAAAATATGCGGACAGAACATTTGAAAAAAGCGGAAATACGCGTTTCCGCGGAAAATTCCAAGCCTTGACTAAAGCCATTAGTGCCTTTCAACCTAATGTTTTTACGAATAAGTCAACATTCTATGAAACACTTCAGCAAACATTTGCTGTTTAAATACAATAACAATATTTATAACAACATCAATAACAATCCATCAAGAAAACAAAAACCCGAGTTTATTTTTTGCACAACAGTGCCCTGAGCCTCTCACCTTTACCAATGTGGCGCCGTGTGTTTTCTATGGTTGAGTTTCTGTTGACATTGGAGAGAAGACCAAGGCAGAAGCGGTCCGAGTTGTTGGCCGGGTCCGTGAAACCATCGACAACCACGCTGGTGTGCGTCGCCTGGAAGCATTCGCCAACCCTGCTGTTGAGCTCGTAGTAGGCAATATTACACCAGTGCACAGGCTCCTGGTAATTGATTTGCATCACATCTGAAGACAGAGAGACAACACTTAAAAAGTACTTTTCATGTATGTGAATGTGGATAGCAAATAAGAGAAAAGTTGTTCGAGGAAATGTGAGAATATAAACTATGGCTATCAAAGAAGGTTTGTCCCACTTTTTACTTTAATACTCAATCTAAGCAAGTGCACGTAGACAATCACAGCAAACCATTCGATGAAAGTTTTTTCTGCACGTACTTCGAAGCCGATTGCCTGTACTTGGTTTAACAATGTGTATATGTACTAGATTAGACAATCCAGCTGCAGCTTACCACAACTATTACACAGTCCAACATGTCCTTACATACAAAGATGAACATCCCAGGACTATATCTTCCTCACATTTAAACCCGCACTAAAAAGTTTTCTCGGTTTGACAAAAACATTCCAGTTCACAGGAGTACTTGCTATTCCAAAACAACAACACGGCGTCCCAATCCTTTGTTAGAAATGAATTTGGTAACTAAAAATTGGTTGCAATTCCTTTGGCATCTGAAACTAATTCAGCATAACCTTGCATTAAAAATTTATTTGGTGCAATTTTAATGCAGAAAAGATTGACCTTGCCAACTGATTCTTTGTTCCTACCACTTGCCAGACCTTCCCAAGCTCACCTCTAGGTCCAGGAGCATTGCTTGTATCCATCGCCTGGTCATTTTGATGAGCTACACGGGGCTGTTGCCTACAGCTGCTGGGAGCTTGGTTGGTAGGAGTCTGTGGGTTGTCATCGAGAGTTTGATAGGCAGGAGGTGGAGTCTCAACTAAAAAAATGCAAATCAAAACATTATACTGTTACTGAAGGTGGCACTTGGTACACGGAGTATGTTGAAGTTTCCCTTCAACAGCTCTAATGTTTTCAATAACATGGAGAACTGACCAGTATCCCTGTCAAATTTCATTTACCAATTCAAGAAAAATGCAACTCACATGTCCTTGACACAGTTATTCAAACCAAACAGTAATGATCACATTAACCTCTGTAATGTGTCCCATATTCAGGACTTTTTTGCTGTTCCTTTAGATGTAAGGTATCAACATCAAAACATCAAAATGAATGATACTGTTTTATGGGGCAAAACAAATGAAGCTATATGTTAGCTCAGTGGTCTCAACAACCTGTACAGATTAGTCGCAGTTTCTAGTTTGAAATTCTCAGCGACACGTACAGATTCCTAACGTTCAGTATGAAAGCCTACACAATGAGTTTGGACTTTTGAGAAAGTCGACATTTCTTAAGCAAATGCGAACATTTTATAACTTGAGTTGCATCCCCAGTTCCTGCATTTAATTCCCACAGATTAGACAGTAACGTGCACTTAAATTTTGTAATTTCAGTCAAGTTTGAGTTTTCTGTTGTGGAGTGCACTCAAATTGAACAAAGAACCAAATGCATGTAAGCAAATATGTGAAACACCACACTCTAAGCTATAGCTGGTAGTATGAGCAATGATGAAACAAGGCCAAGGTTAAAACAAGCTCACACATAGTTCTTACCTGGGGCTCCATAAGGACTACTTGGACTGCTGGGTCCAGAGCTGGATGGACTGCATGGGAATCCCGTGGGGTAGGTCACGTTGAAAGGCATTGCATTATCCGACCCTTGTTGGAACGGGTTCAGGTGACTGTGGGAGGGGGCAAATTCACTGTAACGCGGCACTAGCACAGGAGGCAAGACTGAAAAATAACACAGAACCATGACGGAACCTCGAGTTGCCACCAGAAAGAGGCTGCAAGGCAATGGTCGCATTAAAATGCAACATCAGGTAACTAGAAAAAGACTATTAAACTAAGACAAAATCAGGATTTTGCGAAATACGAGCTCAAGGAATTACGTCCAAAACCTAGAAATCACTTCCAATCTACAGTAATTCTTAAATTTGTGACAAAAATGATGGCTAAAATTGGCTTTTTCACTGCTCCACTACAGCATTTGCTCAAAATGCACAAGATGCTACGTGGTCACACCCATGTGCTACATACTATACTACGTGGTCACACCCATGTGCTACATACTATACTACGTGGTCACACCCATGTGCTACATACTATACTACGTGGTCACACCCATGTGCTACATACTATACTACGTGGTCACACTCATGTGCTACATACTATACTACGTGGTCACACCCATGTGCTACATACTATGCTAAAAACGATAGCGAGAATTTTTCTTTGTACTCATTTTATGTTGACCACCTTGACAAAATGAAATTCCACTTGTCTACCACAGTACCCTTTCAAACTAGGATTTTCATCATAGAGAACAAATGGAGTACAGTTATTAGTCGCGTTTTTGACAGGTCAGTGCATTTGAAACTTAACACTTAAGGCCTATTTGTGGAATATTCATGACAACGTCACACCACATTTGAACTTCAGAAATTAACTACATGAATGGCAGTTTTACACAGATAATAATAATAATAATAATAATAATAATAATGATGAAAATAGTAATGAAAAAGGCACTGTATTTTACAAAAGAGATGAACGGCAATTTTAAATAGATTTGAGTTAGTAATGAAAATGACACTGTCTTGTAAAAAATAGGAGTGAAAGACACCAGCCCTCCACAAAGTACAAATGGCCCAGTGAAGTGAAAATATATAGACAGGGGAAGAGAGACCCAACATATCATGTAAAATGTATGTAACTTGAGCCCACTCAGACAATAAAACTGCAGTGTTTATGTCTGACTTTCTGTTGGCCCAAGGGGCTTACTCACATTGATTGCAAAACAAACAGCATCAGTCCTGACACCAACAACAAATATCTGCTATTAACTACAAGCCATTGTAACCAGCTCCAGCCAGGGTAAGGAACAAAAAGGTGCACAAAAGACAATCAATAGAAATCACTGCATTGGCCACCTCCCAGTCCCACAGTGTGAGCTGCAAAACTCCTCACGATCAATGGAAACGCCAAGTAATTAATTTTTATCGATTGACCGTCAATTGAAAACAACAGTATTTCCACGGATGACTCGAGCTCGTATTCAGTTCATATGGGGTTTCCACTGAATACCTGCTTTCAATGGTAAACGTGCAAAAATAGAAATATAAATAGTACAAGTCCCTCACGAAACACACATAATTTATGACACCTTGGTTGAGTGTACAAACATAGTTTAAGTGAAAATAATGATGGATGCCTTTTCGAAGTATGCCATGTAAGCTAGCAATAAAAGGCTGGCACAGTGGAGTGGGTAAAAACTGATTTGTATTATGGTAAAAATTCACAAATTTAATATACAATATGGCCAACAAGTTAAATTTCATTTCATCATTTCCATCCAACAAATGCAGCATTATACTTATATTTTCCATTTTCAGGTATTGTACCACAGTTACCATGAAACAAAGTTTTTGAAAAACTGGACATTCACACCAAGCTCCCGAAGAGTAAAAAAGGGGGAAATCTGACAATTAATTTTGTCCTGAATTGGTGAGGATTTATCATAATACAAATAACTTGAGAAGAAATATATGTGGTTGTGACGTGCTTGAAAACTATTTTTGAATGTTTTTTAAAAACCAAAAATTTCTCACTCCTGGTGCACTTCGCGTTATTTATTTGATAACGGACTCTTATACATTTTCCATACCTTGACATCTTCAGCACTATTTCCACATTCTCACGACTATCAAGATATTCACTTCCTGATTTTCTAAAATATTTTTATCACCATTTGTTGTCTCGCACATACCCAAAACAGCAGTGACAATTTAGAATATTGGAAAAAACAAAAAGCATGACCAAGGGGGGGGGGGTTTCCCCATTAATAAAAAGATAAGAAATAGAATCAGGTAGCCTTTGGCCATTTTTAGCATAGTGGATTTGGCAACTGGAAAGGTCCTTTTTATATTTTGTCGGTTTTACAGCTCTACAACTTTGCCTAGTTACGTAACATCTTCCCATGAGGCTAGGGGTAGGACAAGGTCTTAAGAGTTAACGGACACAGTCACAGGTTACTGTCTTTAATAACAAAATGTTTAAACTTCATAAAACCTCTGGCTTGTATAAAGACTGGTTATTTCACATCCTAACCAAATGAACGAATAATGGCAAAAATTCAAAGCTAAAAGAAATGTTATAACAGCGAAATGAGGTCACAACCTTTTCCAGCACTAAATCAATGAGTCATTCAGCCTTGCAGCACAGATACATCTAGCTCAAGGTCTGGCATGACCACAGCAGTGACCAATAAACCTAATAATGCAGTTCGCAGAAATGTACACATCGTCTGGCCACAGTCTCTATTGATACTGGTCCCCTGGGTACGGGCCATGTCACTGTACTATTGAGTGGGTATTGATTTGAGCTCAGTCATGATTCATGCTTACAGTGAACAGATCTATGTCTTTTTTTAACAGAATGCTCTCTGGGGCAAATCTGTGTTTATTGAAGTCTGTACTAGCAGCATAATGGAACAAATTGTGAGACTTTTCTTCATTTTCCACAGCAGGGCAACAGACTTTTGTTAGAATGATCAAAACAAGTTTATTAGCACTTGCTTGTATGAGGGTTATTGCTTGATAGTTATCCGTTCATAAAATATGAGCACATCAATCAATCATGATTCAGACTTGTAAATATATATACCAAAGAACCTAATGTGTTTAGCTCAATAAGATTTGAGTCCACAAATAGTGAATATAATCAACACTACATAATGTCAAAAATGGGAGTTTAAACACTGTACTATTTATGCTCAGTCTATGCGGTGTAAACAATAACATGAATCACATGACAACATAAGCATATGGATTTACATGGATTCTTAAATACAAGGATGAAGCAATGATTGGATTAAAACATTTAACAATAGCAAGAAGACGCAATTTCTTCCTGATGATAATCATATAACTGACACAATTGCCTACAACTGATACTATGACAGAACAGATTTTAATTACATTGTAAGCCATCGCCATGGTAACTAATCTATCAAAAGGTTTATGAGTACTCGGCTTAATATGACAAACAACACACAACTCATGATCTCTGTTTGACAGTATAAGTGCCAAGTTAATCATTAACTACAGAGTGCACTGAGTTTCGTGTACTCTCTCAAGTTCATGACCACAGTTTGACATAACAAACATTCAGTCGAGAATTTTGACACGCAAAAGTGTACCAGTCGACGTACTGCAACAAGAAATCAAACTCTATCAACCTGGCTTTCGAGCAATATTCAACCTTGGCAATACAAATGGTTTATCAAATTGACATGGCACAAAACTCTCAAGATTTTAAATTGTATTATGTGCTTTGGAAAGTGCCATGAACATTTTATGAAGAGTGATAATCATCTGCAAATAGGAAACTCAAACTAAAATAAGAGGTAATTAAAAGCAAAAAGAGGAAATCCTCTTAAAAGAGGAAAATTCCAAGGCATGATCACTACCAGCTCTTCACTAGCAAGTTTAGTGGCGATAAAATTGTAATTAGTAATTTACACCTTCATAACCTAAAATGTTTGGACTTTTAGTGTGACCAAGATGACGTATTTCCGGAGAGAAAATACAGCGTACCCTCATGATACGGAACCTTTTAATCAAAACCCAAAACCGTGGAGTAAACGAGAATCCATTTTGGGTTCTTAGTAGCAAAAAAGGCACCTGCTACTGAGCATAACCAACTTGTAAATAATAACAGAAATTTATGCTCGGTCCTATGCATATTCACCATAAAAGGATATTATTTTTGAAGCCAAGCTGGCGACAGGATACAATAATACCTAGACCGAGGCCCCCACTCGGATGTCAGTAGGATTACTACTATGGAGCTTGATATTCACTTAGAAATCCGGAATCTGAAGTAGAAATTAATTTAAGCGAGTTAAATCGGAAATATTTTTATCTTTGTTTTGTTGTTCAAAACAAGCAAATACTTATGTGGCAAACATAGCAGTTAGCAGAACATTCAGAGCTTTATTCACCTGTAATTCCAGGTTTAGAGTAGAAATTTCAAAGGTTGACTTGGAGTTTTTCGATGGTCAAAACTGTTGACCTGGGAATTTTGTCCGTGTCGAAGCCTGATGAATGACTAAAATTCCCATGCTAATGTTGAACCAGTGCTTCTGTAATCTACAACAGCTAGATATGGGGCGCCACAATAGTGGGAACTGTCTATATACATGGGGGCTCCATAGTAGTGGGAACTGTCTATAGACATGGGGTGCCACAATACTGGGAACTGCCTATATACATGGGGGGCTCCACAGTAGTGGGAACTCCATATAGACATGGGGCTCCACAGTAGTGGGAACTGTCTATAGACATGGGGCTCCACAGTAGTGGGAACTGTCTATAGATATGGGGTACCACAGAGTAGTGGGAACTGTCTATAGATGTGGGGCTCCACAGTAGTGGGAACTGTCTATAGATATGGGGCGCCACAGAGTAGTGGGAACTGTCTATAGACATGGGGGTCCACAGTAGTGGGAACTGTCTATAGATATGGGGTGCTACAGAGTAGTGGGAACTGTCTATAGACATGGGGCTCCACAGTAGTGGGAACTGTATATAGACATGGGGTGCCACAGAGTAGTGAGAACTGTCTATAGACATGGGGTTCCACAGTAGTGGGAACTGTCTATAGATATGGGGTGCTACAGAGTAGTGAGAACTGTCTATAGACATGGGGCTCCACAGTAGTGGGAACTGTCTATAGATATGGGGTGCTACAGAGTAGTGGGAACTGTCTATAGACATGGGGCTCCACAGTAGTGGGAACTGTATATAGACATGGGGTGCCACAGAGTAGTGAGAACTGTCTATAGACATGGGGTTCCACAGTAGTGGGAACTGTCTATAGATATGGGGTGCTACAGAGTAGTGAGAACTGTCTATAGACATGGGGCTCCACAGTAGTGGGAACTGTCTATAGATATGGGGTGCTACAGAGTAGTGGGAACTGTCTATAGACATGGGGCTCCACAGTAGTGGGAACTGTATATAGACATGGGGTGCCACAGAGTAGTGAGAACTGTCTATAGACATGGGGTTCCACAGTAGTGGGAACTGTCTATAGATATGGGGTGCTACAGAGTAGTGAGAACTGTCTATAGACATGGGGCTCCACAGTAGTGGGAACTGTCTATAGATATGGGGTGCTACAGAGTAGTGGGAACTGTCTATAGACATGGGGCTCCACAGTAGTGGGAACTGTATATAGACATGGGGTGCCACAGAGTAGTGAGAACTGTCTATAGACATGGGGTTCCACAGTAGTGGGAACTGTCTATAGATATGGGGTGCTACAGAGTAGTGAGAACTGTCTATAGACATGGGGCTCCACAGTAGTGGGAACTGTCTATAGATATGGGGTGCTACAGAGTAGTGGGAACTGTCTATAGACATGGGGCTCCACAGTAGTGGGAACTGTATATAGACATGGGGCGACACAGAGTAGTGAGAACTGTCTATAGACATGGGGTTCCACAGTAGTGGGGAACTGTCTAAAAATCAACTTCAGCCGTGCTCTCCTTGATATGATCACACATGCAAAATTTCATAAAGATACAAAAAAGTACTTTACAGATATAGAGGCAAAGATAAAAAACTAAATTTGCCATTAGAGGACGCCACAGTAGAAGAGACCAAAAATTAATGTCAGTCATACTCTCCTCAATATGCATACATTTGTCAATTCTCAAGGTCCATCAAGCACTTTGGCGAACGGAGTCAAACGCCAATAAATATGAAAATAATACCTATTAAGAGCAACAGAGGGCGAATCCAACCAAAGGGTGCCATCAATTCCTTCACAGAAAGCTAATTTCATGTGAAGATCTATCGAGGAATTTGCTTGATATAGAGGCAATAGAAAAGAAAGCCCAATTTGCCCCAAGCAGTTTAGCAGAGAGACAAACGCAAAGAAGCCGAATCTAAAATAATAAAAATGGCTACCAGGGAACACAAAACACATCGAATCGATTAAAAATGGGAAAGCCTCATGGTCTCCTTAGCAAAACCTTTTTGTTGGTTGAGTGGGTGGATTTATATCCTGGAGTAGCTGGGTTTAAACATGAGGATAAACCAAAAGTAGGAGGTGGGCTTACATTCGAGAATGGACTTGTGTGCGAGTGGATACGACATATTTTTCGACATATGTTTGTCAATAAGACTCTGTGTGTGTGTGTGTGCATGTGTGCGCGCGCGTGTGTGCACGCGTGTGTGTGCGTGTGTGTTATGTACTCACCGGGACTCTCTACACGCTTGTAGTGATAGGGGTTAATGCAGACCTCCTTATGTTTGGCACTGAACGGGTACTCGCAACATTCCAGGGGCTTCAGTTCGTGGTGGCTCTGTAGGTCGGGCCAGCGCCACACACGGCAGTAGATTACGTGTGGCAGACCCTTACGATGAGACACCTGTAATGGACCAATCACTTGTGAGTACTCTTGGGCAGGGTGCTGCGGTGGCGACTTTTACAGGGAAAGTACACGTTACACTCAACAAGGGATGAAGGACAGCAGAACAATTTCTCGCAACACCAGAGTAGTGATTGTCAAGAAATGACAAATATCTTCTCATCGAAAATAGGTAAAATTTTGAAGGAAGTTTTTTTCACCAAATTTATCTTCGGTGTTTTCACCCTAACTATGACCAAATCAGATGAATTTCGATGTGATTTGTCTATCGCAGTGTCAAAGATTTGCAACTCACTGGTGGATCACATGCCTGCAGTTCTACGGAATATGTCTAGGCTTACTCTAGACTTTTAAATGTATTAGCAAAACTGACTTGAGTACCCAAAATCTTTTAGCGATTTCGAATCGTTATTAGACAAATACTTTGTTCTTTTCTAACACCCACGTATGATGAAATACACTATAATAGAAGTTGCATTTTTACTTCTTGAAACATGCAGCTGTTTTTACAAGAAGATGAACTAGTGACTCCACCTAGTTTTACAGTACGAAACCAGACTGTTCTCCATCTGGCAAACGAGAGGTACTGTTTTCAGTGCAAAAAAAACAGTAATAACCTAACACTGGGGATCTCGAATGTCACAACCACAAGAGGCAATTGTTGAAGGAAATGTATTCATATTTTACCTAAAATGGCATACTGCTGGCATTTTTGTTTTGTTTTTTGGTCGTGTGCGGACTTCCTAACTATCTAAAACCGCTTATGCCAAGAAAGGCTAAGTCGAGTTGTCATAAACAATAATGGGCTGTGTGTTCTTTACAGGTTCACTCATTTTCAATTCGACCAGTGAAAGGAGAAGTTTTAGTTAAGTTAATAATTTTAAGCGGTCCCGCTCAAAAATTGATGTTTAAATATCAAAAAAACCTGAATGATGGTACACTGGTACTTCAAAGTAAATGTCTTTTCATAGAATTTTCAATAATTACAGACTTTCGTGAAGTTTGTTGGTCCTTCCTCCCTCAGCAGGTACAAATACTTTGCCCGACATTTTATAAATTGCGATGAATGACCAAATGAACCAATCTCCCTTATCAAAGCTTCTATCAACTGCCCCACTGCTAGATGAATAATAAAATTGTTTTGATTTGTGCGTATCTGAAACAAGTTGACTCGGGATCACAATAGTAACAGACTATGCTAACTGGTGCCGGTTGCCATAACAACAAGCCTACCCAGAGCACGAAGAGATGTCTAAGTGGCAGTCGCATCACAACTAGTGTCTGGTGATACTCTAAACCGTGCACATACTTAAATCACTGAGTAGCCAAATTAAAACTCATTCACAAAAGCGCCTTTTGGCTTGCCTGGTTTTCTTTCAGCACCCGCTTAAACGAAGCCTGCAATTAATCGTTTTGATATTCTCGTAGCAGTTGCAGCTAGCAAGAACAAAGTAGAAGTTGAAGACAGCTTGACGAAGTGTGCGTGCTCACGGTTGCAAATGGCAGTTGTAGTTCATATTGAGAAGCAGAAAATGGTGCAAATTTTTGCATACTTACATTGTATTTTAAGATGTTTTTACGGTACCTATAGATACTTGGCAAAAACTATAGAAAAATGGATTCCCACCTGTAGTCGGCCATCCAATGAGCGAGGGATGGTCACACACTTGCTCTGCTGACCAGGGCTACTCAGTGCCTTCTCAAGATCCTCAAGAGCCCCCTTTTTCTTCTTGAGCTTCTTGACCAGTGAGTCGACTGCCTTCTCTGCCCATTTCTCCTCCTCGTCACCCTGTTTCCAGCCGAGTAGCCGCTTGACCGCCGGGCTCGTGAACGAGAAGAGGCTATTGAGACTGGACAGTCCAGAGCTCATCGTGTCCACCTGCAACGGAAACACTACAAGATGAACATGTGATAAGGCAGGGATATAACCAGGTTTCAAAACCCTGCTCGCCAGCTGGGCGAGTAAGCCCGAAAATCTATTCCCCCACTACCCCAGCCCAAAGTTCAGTCGCCCGGCCGTTTGCGTCTGTCTCCACAAACTTGCTACAAGTGTAAATAAAAATCATCGTTTCGTGCTTTAATGTCACCATCTATTAGGGCTACCGCATTCGCCCTAAGCATCCAGGGTGCTTACAAAATTCATTTAGGAAGGGGGGGCACTTGTTATAGCCTAAGGCAGTTGAAACCTGGTCTCCGAAATGGGTGAAATCGGAAGCTAGGATTCAAATTTACGCGCCGTGACGTATTTGTAGCCTATGACAGACTTTCTACAGAACTGTGGTGCATTGCTATCAAATTTTGTTATTAAATTATGATCTTTTTAAGAAAAGTGCTGAAATCCCAGGGCGAAAACTTGCCGACTGATGCGTCGCTGCCTCGCGATAGTCGATGGAGCAACTTGAGTTCTTGAGTTCTGACTCAACAAATTACCTGAAATCCTTAAGTTTTCCAAATAGCATCCCTAAGATTTTAAGTTCCTGTGGAGTCAGGATTAACTGCAGATTAAGTCCAAATTTGCGTTAGATCGTACCTCGCAACACGAGAAAAATCTGGACGAACACACGTGGTTGTCAAGAGACGTTCATTGTTTTGAACTTAGTCTGCAGGTGAGCACCGAAAGAGCGAGCGCGTGCGTGTTATCTGAGATCATTTGCCAGAGTAGCAGGCCCACATTTATGTAGGCCATAGCGCGTTCTTCTTGGCCACGTGATCATTAACATCGGTCAAGTTTCGATTTGCGGCTTTTATGTGTACAGAGTAATCTGGATTCCTGTTGAGGGAGAGGATCTGTACGGGAAAGATACAATACAATCCCGTTGATCAGTACACTGCGTCTGTTCTGAAAGGCCTGACCATAGTGGAACACGTTCCTCGCATCTTGATTAGCAAAACTTTTGCATTCTTTTTAAGGCACTGTGGAAGTTTAAAGTGCACAGCCAAGGCTAACTCCCGATGTAGCGGCAAGTCTCCTGGTCTAGAAATTCCGCACACAATGATTTTTCAGGACTGTCGGATCTTATTGATAAATTGAAGACGTTACTGTAGAGTTTTAGAACTGTAGGTAAGGCATTTTTCGCATATGTACTCGTTCATGGACTGGGTGCCTATTTTAGCAAAGTCTGAAAACTAGTGGGGGGCGCTCATTGGGGCATGGGCGCTTAATAGGACTAACGTCATTATTTATAAAACAATTTTGGCTAAAATGACATTGTACATTACAACAAGAAATCAGTTCCAAGAAATATGGTATTTCATTTGCTGTGAGCACATGGACCGGTCTTCCGCCTTTCCCCTTTCTTGGTTTCGGACTCGTCCACAAATTCCTTTGTACCACACACACTGTGATCCTTTGTCTAGACAAATTGCGTAGTGGGTGGGTGTTTTTTACTGCCGCAGCATTGACACGCTGACCAAACTGAACCTTAAATTCATGATAAAAACAGCACAAGGAGGAGAAAATTTATTCAGGTTCATATGGGAAACGATTTTGTGCTTTTGCGCTCTGAAAATTCGCTCACCACCTGGGCGACCGGCAAGTCAACTTCTACTCACCATTTTTACTCGAATTGGTGACTGGGCGAGTACCTAAGTATATCCCTGTAAGGACCCCTGCATTAGAAGCTTTTGCAGCGCATGATGTTTAGTGGAGAAAGGTACAAGTCGAGCTCCATGGTAAGTGTACTTTGATCCCCACTTAAGAGTAGCGCTCCTCAGCCAAGAGCATTACCACAGAGGTTTGCACTGAGCACTTAGGTACAGGTGAGGCCAGAGCTCAAATCATGAGTTATGTACATGATCAAAAGACCAGGTTAGGCCTCCAAACAAGTATGAAGATACACTACTACTCAACTGATAAGTAACTTGAATACCAAACAGCCAAGCAATACTTCATCCCTATTTGAGCAAGGGTACAAAAATATTAAAACTAAGGCCAAAAAAAACAACAGTGTTCTTCACAACAGAAAACTCCAACATGTTGGATGTGCGCAAACAAACGTGCTGAAAGCATTCAGCAAACCAGCCATTGGCATTCTAGGGTAGAGCAAAAGACGAAAGTACTTCGTTGCAGCACATACACCTGTTTTGTTACCTGGTATTACACAGCACTGCACACGTGCACAAAAAAACAACATTTGTTCAACTTTTCATAAGTAAACTAACGACTATTTATTTAAACAGATGACAATTTAACAAACTAGAAGTGTTTTCCACACTGAAAACCCAAACATGTCAGAAGGAGCATTCCAACATTATACCCACCAAGGCCACCATTCAAAGGAGTCACAAATGCCAGAAAACAGGTCGTGGAGAACACTGGACAAGCTTGGTGTTGTTCTAATTACTTGCCGAATACAGACATCTTCTGAGGAGGTCTAAACATTGATTTAGTCAAACTAATTTTCCCTTTGTTCCACCTTGAATTAATTAAGCCTAAATGAGTACATAGGACAGGCCTGTCTCTGTACAACCCAAGATATTAGCTTGTATTTGCGGTGAAAAATCCCATGTTTTACCAATACACAGTCACTACCATGATTTAACTTTCCAAGTTCCAACCTCACCAAGCAATCATTTTAATGGTTATTATTTTGCTAGGATAGGCTTATAATCTGAGCTTATTCACAAAACAATTGCTTTTCACTTTGCTTTGTCTTGAAAGATAGTGTTTTTCTGGCAAGAAACTTGGCCTACAGAACCCATACCCAACAATAAGCAGCAGAGAGTGAGATAGTCTTGTGTACATGTCTACTGACATAAGATTAATTAAGTATACACAGAAACATCAAACCAATTTCTGATAGAACCATGGCACAAGGCATGCATTAAAATCTCATACACAATATGGGTCATCTCTGCACCTCAAATCACAATCACATGAAAGTCCCCTTGTCCGGGCCAAAAGAACCCTCATCTCTCCTCAAGGTTAAAATCACTTTTAACTCTCACAAGCAACGATTCGACACAGCACAAGGCAATAGTTTGTGTAGTTAAGGCAGAGAGGACGAGTGATGGCAGCGGGGTTGGAGAAGAGCATGCTCATTCGATATGAAGTTGTCCATTTTAGTGATGTTATCGTATATTACTAAATATTGCAATATTGACTTATTTTTGCAACGTATTTGGTGGGCTTACCGTATTTTAGAATAAATCAAAATATTTAGGCTAACCCAGTCCAAGGCTATGAGGATAGGCTCTGATATCTTGGCAATTGTCTCCATCGCATCTTTCGCTCACTATATTCAAAATATGTCATAAAGTTTGCACACTTCTGACTAAGAATTAGTTTCCTATGCTACTACGATGTCTCTCACTACATGATCTGTATTTACTTGTAATAAACAGCACTTACAAATCCCAAGTTTCATAGCGGGTGGGCTTGACAATAAACGTGCAGCATTTTGCTTTGGTAACCAGCCGAGGCTAAACTTCACTCTGCGTTTTAGTGCAGTGAAAGCAGGATACCGTGAAAACAATCGCTCTGGCTTTTAAGGTAAAATTGATACAAGTGGTTAAAAAATCTGTTGCTTGGAAACAGGTTTCTCCCAAGTTTAAAGAAGTGGCAAGAACCTTGTTTGTATGTCAAAAATTAAAATTCACTGAATTTGAATACGAAGTGTAGTGAAGTTAGCGGTGAATGGTCACAATGGCGGAAAGAAATTTCAGCACCTATGTATGGTTTTAGGCTACAGAAAAACAGTTCCAGTTCTAGTTCCTTTATGTTCTGTTAGAAAAGAGGAAGGTCACATTTGGAGACAAAAAAGTTTCTCAAGCTCTAATTTACGTAATAACGTCGTACCGAAAATGATGAATATTGTATCAAATGAATGAAGAGGGGAAACAGAACTTTTCCTGACCTGAAAAAATACCCTTCAGATGAACGAGGGACCTGTAAAAACTAAGCTGAACTTAAAAGAAGAAGCATAGAATGCTAAAAAAATATGGAATTATTGCTGAATATAGTTGCCTGCTCAATGATTTATATTGTACTTAGCCCAGTGCTCAGGTGTAAATCTTGCTGACAAGAGGGGGACAAGTGTTTTGTCTGTGAATCACACAGTTATGCACCTGACATGACCACCATGGGAAACCAGACATGTGAGGTTAGCGAAGAGCTTACTAAGAAGTACAGATGTAATCAAACTTAGTAATCAATGAAGATCTTGAGTAAGTGGATGGCTACTTAAACAATTAATCAGACCACAATGCAATATTGTGTAATAGGTATAGAAACAAAGGATACATTGACAAGGAGCAGTGAAACGGACAATGTATTAAATGTAACAATAACTAACACACTACTAACGCTGTTCTCTTATTCATGGCAGTATGAATGGTGAAATGAATCATGCTGGCCAAAAGACAACAATATTTGGCCTGTTTTGATTATATTGGGCGAATGATTCCAGGAATGTGTACACCAGATATGAGTCAGACCATCTAACAAACACATAGGGAAGTTCAATCAATGGTGTAAATTTAGAAAAGGTCACCATCGACCTCCAACAATCCATGTGACAGTGGTACACAAGTGTAAAGCAGTGAAAAAAAACACTAAACTCACTACACCTAGTGAGTATTAAATTGAGAAGATCGAAGCAATCAAAATTTTCGAAATGTCAAGGATCGGTTTGTTGAAGGCTCGAGCTAAACAGAAGTAGTCTAGACTAAAACATTAGTTAGATTGGAAAACCCATTTAGTGCACGAGACAGGTTTCTAACCTTGGATTAGAACTGGAATATATGTTGTACACATTTAACAATCTAAGAAAAATGTTCAGAAAACAAAAAGACTGGAAAATCAGAAATACTATTTGATAGTCAGAGGAACATGTAAGTCAAAAAGTCCTAATCTTGCAACCTGCCTCAGGTCTGTTCCACAAAATACAAATTCAAACCAGATCCTGTTTTCACATGTGTGGAACAGAGCTCTACAAAGTGGGCCAGTCAATTACAGGATACTTTGTCAGAGGTCAACGAAAAGCAGAAGAGAGACTAATTGAAAACAACAGCCTGAAATTGTTGGACAACACAACATACTGATGTCTGTATTCAAATGATTAAAGTCAGGAGAGGCGGGGAATGCCCAACATGTGCCGACCAGGTGATAAGAAGGAGATTTTTTATGGTTTCTGCGCTGATTCTTGAACTTTTCTTAGACCGCAAACGCTGTTGTTGATGACTTTCATATCAGGGTCGTTATTGGAAACATGTCGTATTTAGAAATGGGAATACCAACATGTGTGAGACTGTACAACGCCGAGAGAAACTACAGACTGATGATTTTGATTTTAGTTGCTTTATTTAGAGTGTTCCTGGAATACTCAATAACTACTTTCAACTGTCATTACTATAACTAAAACCTGATACCACATTCAACCAAGTGTCAAGGACTAAAAGTTGTTCAAAAGCTAAACAAAGTCCTATGATAATATCAACAATACCAGCCAGTTATGCAGCAGCAACTGGTAATATTGCCATTAATTACATGACTACAGTCATTTTCACACAAAATCTGAGACAGTGGACTTTCACAGATTGACCATAATTAGACCTCTGGAGACAGGGGTCATTTAGTGTCAACTCAGTCTGATACATGCCTAAGGACAGGAAATCAAAAGTTTCTTTTGATCATTCGACTGTTACTTCAACCTCCACGATTTTTGCATGTTGATGCCTTTTGGTTTCAAGATAATTACTGGTAGAACTACTTTAGAGTTGAATATGTACATGACATTTGGGAACACTCAAGATATGGTACGGAATACCATGTAACTGACTATAAAATTTTCCCCAGATGTACCGGTAATGCCTCCAGGTGATTTCTGGACAACATTTGTGCTTTAAGAAAAAAAATAATGAAAAGACCCTAAAACTAAAATTGATGGCTAATGAAATTCGTGTGTTTCAAATGTGTGCATGCCTGACAATTTCTCCAAGACACATTTCAAATACTCGACATAGAAAACAAAAACAATTAAAATTTAAAAGACTCCATATTATAACGGCAAATTCAAAATTTCTAAGTACAAGACATGTAGTACACATATTAAACAGATGGCACTACTTCAATATCCATCACATTTATTCATAACTTTCATTTCATTATGCATATTTTTCTCAACACTGCTCTGTCCACATCAGGATGTGTAGTCTAATCCGTTCTGAAAATCAAACTTATTTTTGACATATTCCGTTATATTTTTGTGCAAAACTACTAGGTGTTTATTTATCTCTATTGGAATACATAATGGATATCTAATACCAGTTTGCACTTAACGACCCCACTGTTACAGCTATGAGTTTGAGACGGAATTCGAAATCTTGAGTTTTTGCTCTGGGTTGTAACTTGAATCTACGGGTTATCAAGTGCAAATTTGAACTTAACACTCATTTGCGTAAACCATAATATACTCGAGCAAATAATAAAAGACTTTTCTGAGTTTGCAGAAACATATACCAAAATGTCAAAAATAATTTTGTGTTTGATTTCGATTACACAAGTCTGTGCCGTGATTTATTTGATGACAGCGAATGCATACTAATGTTTTAATTTACCTTACCTTCACAACACTGCAGTTGATCAATTGGACACAAAAGTTGCAACCAAGGTCTATTATTCTTGTTACCCTTCGGAATCCCTTCCTAATTTTGAACAAAAACAACCAATGATACCAAATTTTTAATCTGCCCTTCTGTCTATCTATGATTTCATTCCAGGGCTTCATCTAAGGGCGTCCATATGGACCACGGCTTCATCCAGAATTTCAAAAATAGGGAGGCCAAAAAAGGTTTCCAGGGCGTCCATGATACCAACGGTGCGTTACCCCCCATCACTGTTCACCATCAACCCCCCTCCCCCACACACACACGTACGCACGCACACACACACACAGTGAGGTTTATAAATGGCGCAAGATGTGAAAAACTTATTGCATAAGTAATCACGTCTCCACAACAACATACATAATTTGACTTTGGTTCATAAAAATGCTGTCAAATGTTACTGGTTGGACACCATGAAAAATTGTGAAACCCATTTTGGACGCTTTTTGAACTCAGATGTGCCCATTTCATTCTCTGGTGCTTTATGACAAAAGGTTAAATCAGAAGGCTACAATGCTAAGGAAGACAACATGACATTCAGCAACCAAAGGAAATTCCTCCAACAATTCAACATTCTAGCATAGCTGCCCAATCACTTGAGTGACACTCATTTCACTTAACCTACACTAACATTTGTACAATATAAATATCGCATACATTAGCTCGCCACTTGCTACGCACTAGCTCGTCACTTGACAAGGTAATGCATGCTATTGCATTGCTACGCTTGCATGGTACTTGCACACCTTCCATGCATAAATTAAGTACTGTTCACGACATAAATTGGCTGCAAAGACACAGAGTGACACGTACAAGCACTAAAAGGTTGTGCAGTGTGCAGGCCTCCATCACAATCAAGACATGAACATCGACACCATGGCGCGAAGTGTTCAGTCGTCACGAGTTCTTCAAGACTTAGTTCATGTGCAATTCACACTGATTACCCAACTCATCACATGCTGAATTTTGTAACATTTTATAAATAAGTAAATAAAACAACAAGAATGGATCAATCCATGAGGTTCTATTGTACTGAGCTTGAACGTAAAAACTTCTTAACATATATCATTGAATTTTTTACGCAAAAATGTATCATATTCATTACACCATATCTTGTTATATAGTGTTTGATTTTACTTTATTTCTGTTTCTGTTGACAAAGGACATTATTACACCCGAAAATTTCAGTTGATCCATTCTTGTTGTTTTATTTACTTATTTATATTCTACATTTCGTGAAACAATAGTATCCTTGGGAAGATCTGGATTGCCTTATTTAGTTTCAGATTTATTTTCTACATTATTTAACATTTTAGAAATCTGTCTACAACACAGCATGCACTCCCACACAGTTCACAAACATTTCACTCTTGATTTCTGAGAAGTTTAATCATTGACAAATAGCTTTCATGCCAGTGTGCATTAGTCAATTGTAAAAATGTCCAAATACAAGGTTACTAAAGAATCTGGAAACACCCAGTGTGATCTTGCATGACCTCTGCTAAATTGTACGATACCAAACTTACAGAATGCACAAGATTTCAATTTTCGGGGGGGAATGAACCAGCCGGAAGGCCAAGATATCCAGCATCCATTTCCAGGGGATATAAACCCGTGTAGATTTGGAGTTCGCTTGCAACCCAGTATACATACTGAATTGTCATAGTGCATGATGTAAACATATGAAACGGCCAGGTAAGGGTCCAAGTTGGTGTTAATGTGAAGTTTGCTCTCCTCAACCAAGGCAAGTTGTTTAGGTGTGAATTCAATTAATACAGATATTATAGATTCTGGTACAAAAATTTTGATTCTGAGAATCTGAGAGAATCAGAGAATGCAAGAGATCACTGGCTGGCTTAAATAATACATGGCAAAACTGAATGAAACTGTGAACATGGAATAATATTGACTCAGTGACAATGAATCCATGGCTGCAGAAAAGGGACCTGGCATCTTCAGAAGGTGAAAAGCGAGAGAATCAAGTCAACCTAATGAATAATTCTAGAGCCTTGAGGGTGAGGTCTAGGAGGCATCATGTCCCTTGAGTAAGATTAGGATCTAGTGTGGTGAATAGACGAGGGTGAACATTCCAGGTACACACTGATTTTGAGTAAATTTCTGCTTTGCGAATAAATAGATAATACAGGGAGTCCATCTGACATGTAAAATGTGTAGTACTAGTATGCGACATACAGTATCCGGAGACATGGGATAGGTATGACCCCAAAGTGCACTTTACTGGAAAAAATGGGGAGGTTGAACAACATAGCATTAAGTTACATATACACTTGACAACTAAGAAGTGCTGAAGTCAGTCGGTTGAATATAAACCAATCAGAGAGATGCGCTTCATACACCTGAACACCACATGTGGTAAGAAATCTTCATCTATGGATACAGTGAATTCTATTCCGTGGCTGAATCTCACTGACTAATAAACTTAATGGCAGCCACTTTGTTAGGGTACACTAGTGTGGTGAAAAATGACCTCGTCCCCAGTTTCGAGCCTGGTACCTCTTACTTCAGTGTTAGGCATCCTAACCAGTCGACCAAAGAGCAATTGACCGTTGGCGGTGATTATGAGAGACCTTTGTATTACTACACTCACTATAGATTCACCACACTAGTAAACTCCAGAGCATACTAGCAAAACATTCACTTCACTTTTACACAAGATTTTTTGATCTACGGAACCCAGTTGAAGAGACTTAACAGGACACCAGTTCCTGCGAGTGCTGATAGAATATTGGACTTAAAGATTGTTGCGCTGATTTTCAAACTGAATGCAGGTGAGCCAAATTACTCACGGCAAAACAGATTGTGGAGAACACTAATGGGTCTTTAGCTAAATACTTTGGAGCCTTAGCAAGTAAATTTCGAGGATAATTGTACATTTTCCTGGGTTGGTACACAGGCGTCCTCAGCTTCCGATCGTCCCCAATACACTATATATATGTATATATGTATATATATATGTATATGTATATGTATATACTACAAGGTTCGACACTCGTGACTAGAAATTTCACGGACGCTTCAATTCAGCCGGGCCATTCAATTTATGCAAAACAGAGGTTCAACAAACCATGAGAAATTGTTCTTACTTCTAATACCATTTACGGTGTCCTGCTCCAGCAAGTTCCCAACAAATCAGCTGTCAAACCACAAAAATCTTCCCCAAAAGCCCATGCATACTAACTCCCGTGTCCCATGGAAATTTCCAGTTTGACATGGAATATCACGACATTGATAACTCCACACTTACCCAGACCTTCTCGTAACTTGTCGTCATGAACCGGAAATTGCGGTCTATCCGTAACTCATCAGATAATTCCGTACCGTAGTTGAACCGACTCGCGTGGGACACGGGAGTTAGTATGTATGGGCTTTTTGGGAAGATTTTTGTGGTTTGACCACAAATTTGTTGTGAATTCGTTGGACCAGGACACCATATATGGTATTAGAAAAAAGAACAATTGCTCATGGCTTGTTGAACAACTGTTTTGCGTAAATGTATTGAGTTATGTGTTTGACATAGACAGCTGAATTGAAGCACCTGTGAAATTTCTAGTCCCGAATGTCATACCTTGTAGTATGACCGGAAGCTGAGGACGCCTGTGGGCTGGTATAGATAACTTACAGCGACACATGCTACGCAGCCCTGCCAGAAACAAAACGAATTAAAGTATGAAATTTGGTATTTTTTGATTTATAAGTATGAAATTATAAATCAAAAAATACCAAATGTGGAAACACCATCTAGTGTTAAGAATGACTTCAAAATTCAATATCCCTTTTCGGTTAACCCCCTTTTCAACCATACAACTCTTTTCTAAGGCAATAAGCAGCATGGAAGTAGAGCACAGAGTGTCGTGAGAGTGAACAGAAATCAGAAATCAAACCGGAAGTTAATTGAATTTGACCAAATACCGGTAAAGAAGAACGATTTGGCTATAAACCAAGCACCTATCTTAATCAACTTACACCAACTAACGTAGCTAATATCACGTTGTCTTTATAACCCCAGTGAAATGCTCGACAGATTTGCGGTGCCGAAATGTCTGGCTGCTTACAATCGCAACACTTTCCAAATCCAGCCGTCACTTCATTCGATTAGAAAGTAAAGTGTCTACTAATCGCCTAAATTTACCTCAGTTTATGGCTTCTGGATTTCGTCAGTTAGTGACCTTTCTTCTGTTTACCGGTACGTAAAAACAGAATTGAAGAAACTTGAAGATGTTTTGAAATAAATGGAAATCGTCAGTTTCTTGAACCAAGACTCCTCGAGAACAACTCGTCTATTCACAGTGGCGACACTCTGACGGCCAAATGAACTACTGAAAATAAATCCGGATATCCTTCCGCAAAAGAGTTTAGGTGTAAATAAATATGTTTTGTCACTAAAAATGAGAAGTTATTGTTAAAAACCATTTTATAAGTCGTCTATGAATAAAATAGTTTTATTTATAAATATTATTACATTCAATTTCTCTACAAAGAAATTATTAAGTTCTGTAATTCGGCTTAGAAGTGCGCCTCAAAGTGGTGACGTCATCAAAAAGGGCGACAGAAAGGCGGAAGAACGGCCCAAGTAAAATAGGGAGGTATTGAAATCAACACGGAATAAATTAGTGCAACGGGGTTACTTTATACTCACGTCTGAATATATTGCGAAACGTATTCAAAAGTTCTACATGTGCGAAAGTTTATGACATCGTAGAAGTGGATCGAAAATTAATTTACGAATATTATGCATAACCATACCACTACATATAATGGACTGTTCTTAGTAAATGCGGCAAGTTTAAATGGCTACAACACAAAGTTCGTGATAAATGCAGGCGTTCCGGCCTGTGTCAAGACATTTCAATATACTTCTTAATTTTTAAATGGTGAAATGAAATTCCTCCGACCATGTTGCTTTGTCATAAAATCATTTTTGTCAGTGTAGTCACATGTTTGTTTGTTTGTTTGTTCGCATGCGCTACACAGATCGCAAATCTTATCGGATCAACATGAAATTTACACTCAACAAGTGTCTTGATATTTTTCCGTTTCGTCTTAAACTGTTTTAAAGCCAGTTCACTCATTCGATGCCACAAGAAGGAAGACAAAGTCTTGGTGCGGCCAAAAGCAAACTCACTTCAACTGTTCAAAGGTCTCCCTATAATGATAAAGAATGATTTAATTTTTGAAAATTGTAAAGAAGTGGGGCTAAAATCACAGGCATTGTAAATTGTGTTTAATGGCGAGATCGAAGTCAGCGTCATTTCTGTTTTCACATGGATAATGCCATGAAATATAAATCACGTGGCACTGTTTAGTGCGACTCTTTAGTAGTCGTGGTCGTTAAGTCCGGTTCACACAGACTTGGAACTTGTGAACACAGATGCACCTGATACCATTGCGTAACTAGCACAATGCGTAAGTTGTCGCTTAGCCCATTTAGTCGACTGAAAAAATAATGGTCAGAAACCATCGACAACCCTTAATCTAACAAAATTTGAAAATTTCTTAGAAAACCCTGCTAAATGGGCAAGCGTGACTTACGCTTTACGAGCGAGTTCCGAGGCAGCTGTAGAGCTAGGGAGAGACCATTTCACCAAGTGCTATGTTATCCTATAAGTCTGTGACAAAGAAAGTGTGAGTTTTTAGTTGAATCCTGATTTTATTATCCAAATGGGACGCCAGAAGATTGGCTTAAATCATCAAAACAGGGTTTGGTATCGTTTTCAAAACCCGCGTCAGTTCTTCGAATAAACTGAAACGGACGGAACCCAAGTTTCTAGTGTAGTGTTTTGTGCTAGATGCTTTCGTGTCTGTATGGTAACCTGTGACCAAATTCTGACTCCGTGTGGCAAGCAATGCCGGATTATCCCGCCGTTATTAAACCATCCGTGTTCTGTAGAACGTTATCGATGAGTCTGTATTTATGAGCCAAAAATCTACAAAACTGTAGTTTTAATTCCTAACAGTGTTTTGGAAAACAGTGCATGAAGCATGTTAAAGTTCATAAAAATAGGACCAGACAGTTCTTAGATATGATGTTCTGTACTTTAAAAGCGACTTTTTTCAATGGCGTTTTTGTGCCGTCAACGCCATTTTCTGTTTTCTGTTTTTGAAATAAAACGACCAGAGTTCCCTTGGTGGCCATAGTGCTTCGACGGCTGAAAATAACTTGAACAGACCTTCACTAGCCTCGTTTGAAGCTCAGATTTCAGACCTTGTTAGCCAGAGTTTGAACCAGTGGATAATTGTCATTTCTTCTTAGCCCAGAAATCATTTCTAATCTTAATAAGGACACTAGAGCAATTTTATAACAGTGACCACTATGAAAAGTTGGTTAGGACAGAACTGAGACGCTGGTTCAAGTGAGAGCTTAGAGTCCCATACTAATTACGTAAGCGCCTCGCCTCGTAGCCAATGCTACCTATTGGTAAAACTAGCGTGAAAGATAGAGACAATGGGATAGCCGGGAATGTTGGCTTTCGAGGGGTGCAAAAATGTGACAACGGACTGCCACCATGGGGAGTATGTTCACATTACACTCCTATGACCTCAGCCCGAGAAACCCCTGACACTTATGGAAGCCTTGAAAATTAAAAAAATAAAACGGCATGAAAGTAACTTTTGTGTTTCGTGTCTTTTACTTATTCTGTTACATAATTCTTGTGACAGATGTCAGCGCGTGCTGTCATGAGTTGCAACGA
>NMRA01000112.1:182274-243197 GCA_002633005.1 Phoronis australis | reverse complement strand
CCCCCCCCCCCCCATATATGTAAATCACCCTCGCACGTCTTCCACTTTTGCAAACTTTTTAAATTATAATATTTTTCGAGTGTTCACTTCGCGCAAGGTCAGTGGCGGATCTACAGGGGTTGAATGGGTTTAACCCCTCCTCAATACATAACCCGTCCGCTCGCACAACAAAAAATTTAGAATTAGAGAGGAGAGCAGACCATCATGTCCAAAGGATAACAAATAGTCGCAATGGCCGTAGGCGTTGTTTTTTGGTCCACAAGGTTATCAACTAGCATGAGTAGTGTAGTGTGGTCCATAAAACTGGCACAGATCCGCCTCTGACTTGTGCACATCTGCTCTGTAGCGCTCTATGCCCAAATACCTCTTAGATCAGCCACCAGGTATTTCATGAATTATCCATGCTTGTTGGCGACAAAAACAAAAATACTATTTTGGTTTATTTAATAATTCATCAAACTGTATTTCATAAATTATGGACTACTGGGTGTAATTCAAGTTCACTGCCGTTATTCGGATTGTCCGCGTCTCTAGTTCGTGTCCTCGTCCTCTTCTTTAAATTTTACATGTATTTACTCCTTTTCTAGACCAGAAATCTGAAACAGAAAATTTTATTAACTGTAGTAAGTGCAATTCTAAGTTCATGCACAGAAAAATGCTTTACTGATCTATGAACACTGAGCTAGTGAGTTCAAAACAATAAGCCATCTATATTTGACACAACCATTACTAGCATAGATATAAACACACAATGTATCCAAGCAACATAGGATTAAAATGCAGAATTAATATGGTATACGATATTCTCATTTTAGTAAGATTTCGGGAACTTAATGTCAAGATTACAAAAAGATCGGTTAAAACGGTGCTTTTTTCAGCTAGAAACTCGATGTATAGGCTTTAAATCGAGATGTCTCAACGCCGAAGTTGCCACTATGCTTAACTTAATTTCCCATTAAATTAATTTACACAATGAACAGGGATTCCACCTTGCAGCAAGATGGACCAGGCAATGCATCATACGGTACAGCGCTGCAAAATGGAAGATGCAATTTGTGGGAGACCGTGAGACACTGAGGAATCAGTGGCAACCGAGGGGGCGTGGAGCGGTGGCGTTAGGAGGCTGAGAGGTATGGCGGCGAACGAAAGACAGGTTGGAATTAATTGCAACCGGGGGAGGATTTTGGGACGAGTGGGGTTAGTTTCAAGCTCAGAGAGACAACTGTTGCTCGTCGCCATGTAGGGGTCTCCATGATGGCTGGTACTGACGTCATGCCCCATAAAAATATGAATCTGTCACTGATCACAATATCATAGAAACCCAGCACCAGAACCGGCACAGAGGAACGATGAACGGATAGTGCAAGGGTACCTGATATTGTCCCACTACAAGAAGTCGGTGGCAGTGTGAACGGATGGACATTGGCCACTTGGTATTATTCTATTGCAGCAGGAACATGTAAGACGAATAGGAACCGAATGTCGTGTATGAACGCGCATGCAATATGCCACATATGTATGTATCTATGAGAAATTAAGCAGCCTCTGTTCATATTATTAAAATGTCTCCATTTCTTCTGCTCAGAAACCAATCTCAGCCTGCGATGAAGCCCACATTTCGTAGGTTTGAACACGAGACTCCTAACACTGGCAACCGACGATGCTGACAATGAATTCAAACCACTTTGTGTCGTCATTTTTCATTGTTTTGCTTATTGTAAAAACCTATACATTTTCATTTGAAGGGAAAGAGAATTAAATGACAATTTATGAATTATCAAACTTTGAACTGAAAACATGGTATAGAAGAAAAACTTGTTTTCTTCAGTGAGTGCTTGATTATGCCTAAAACTAAGCCACAGCTAAGGGCCCCGCATAAATCAGAGGCCCCACCTTAATTGTTGTCACTGTTAGGAGACCATTTTATTACTTCAAATGTGGAAAATCTTGCGACAGGAAGTTCAAAAATTGAGGCAACAGAGAGCAAACCACTGCATGCCATATTCGCAAGCCCGCACTTCTTACACGTTGGTGCGGCGACAACTCGAGTCCTAAGCGACACCTGTGCAATGTACACATTCCCAGAGTATGAGGAACTAAGACCACAATTCATTGTGTAAAGGATATTTTGATGGTTTTACAATCATTCACGTGCAACAGTACGAATGGAATGGCATTTAAAATGTTCTACGTACCAACTTAAAAATCTGTCGACATGATGGGCAATCTTCCCAGGTCTAAAATGAAAGCGTGGAATTGCTAATTGTATATTATTAAATTTATGAAACAGGAAAAATTGGAATAATTTTTTCTGTTTCAGGTCGAGCAAGCTTATAAATACTACAAGAGGATATTGAACTTGCCCTACAAGCCAATCAGTATCAGATCACGCACACACTGTCATCAACAAATGTTCACATAGTATGAAGTGTTTGTACTTAGTGGTGTAGCGGAAGAATACATAACTACATAACTTTTAGCAATGGAACAAAACTTTCACTGCTCTCCACAAACATTTATCACGCACCACAAAGATCTTACCACGCGCAGAGAACCATTGCCACGAAAATGTCTGACCCCCATTACAACTCAGTCACCACAGGCCTCTTTATTTCTTGGTACGACTTTTTGCCGTAAATGAGTTATATATGGGGTGTGACAAGAGTTTTCATTTCGTAACGAGAGTTTTGTTGTGTGGCAAGTCTTTTGTGGCCCCGCGATTGACACTACTTCTGAATTTCATACCCTTTTGTAAACTCTGTAAGGAACTCTGTAACATGGTTTGTGAGATCCGTCTTCAGCAATGAAGCAAAGGTAGCACTGGCCATTTTTACACGTAGGTTTTTTCTCCCAGACACCAGGGGACGGACGCTGCGTAATAACGCATCTCGTCGTTAAGAAGACCAACAGCAGAAATAACACGACCTTCGACATACCTGTAAAACTCAAGAGTGCTGGTTGGAGTATAAAAGCACTTTGCTGGGATCAGATAATTAATCGCATCTGACAAAAAATCAAAGCCCTGCAAGTGACATAAGTTGCATTTACACGAGAGACAGCTGTCACGGAAGAATTAACACAATAAACAATTAAAAAAAAAAAATCACGGAACTTCTGATCGGGTGCAAGTGTGTGACACCGTGGCGGCCATTTTTGACGCCGGTGTGGAAGGAAGAGCGAGTTGTACTCGATCAGTTGCTCTGGTTAAGTTCCGTTTTCACTACAAAAGTTGACACGGAGTAGGTGACAAGGAACGAAGTAATCGAGCCCATATAATAACTGTCAAATTTTGCATTTTGGTCGAGCAGACCTCGGAGCAATTTTGAGGGTAAAAGTATTCAATATATCTATAACAGCATTCCGCTCAGGGGGTGAGCTCGTCCGTCCACAACTTAGGGTGCCTTTACTACGAGCAGCCACATTGCCAAAACGCAGTGTCTCACATAATGTTTTTTTTATATACGCTGAGTGAACTGTGTTATTTCAAATTCTTTTTATAGTTTAATTGCTTTACAAACCGGGCACCAGCATCTTAATTATTGACCTACCCTTGTGAATTAAGCGACTGAGTCCAGTGCATGAGCGAAATGCTACAGGTCGTTGTCTTTTGAAATGAAATACATAGGAAGACCTAACAGCAAAAAGAAGTTTAATGAAAGCACTCTGAAGATCTGAAGAGAGATACTTTGGTGAAATCGAATAATAGAATTTAAAGGTGCGGTCGATGGCGAAACCAAGAACATGAACAACTACGACCCCATCGCTTGTTACATCGACCAACGTACAGTAAATAATAAGACATAAAAAGTCCATTAAGGACTCAGTCAATAACAGCAATCATCGAATCAAAAAACCTCGAATAACTATCCACATACCAAATTTCAAACACGTCCGTCAAGGGAAGCCGAAGATACGGCAAAAGATAAATAATTGGAGTGCAGTTATCGGAAACTCTCGAGTAACTCAGTAACGATATGTCCTAGAGAAAAAGAAATGGCATATTTCCGATAGCCCGTAAAACGCTCTATACATAAAAAGTCGTAAAAATCCCTTCAGAGATAACGGAGCTACAGGTCTGCAAACCATAATTGTGGAAAATATCCACCGACAGCAACCTCTTGCTCCAGATTTCACGAGACACGTCATATGATAATTCTACGCTGACCGGATAAGAAATGTGACCTGTAACGTGCGAACAAAGAAAAAAACAAGAAAAGAACAAAAAAAAAAACAACAACAAAAATATGACAAAGCAACAGACTTGGAGAACACAACGGTAGCAGGAATGAAAAATGTTCATAAAAGTATTGCTTTAGAAGGGAAATACTGTTTGTAACAAAAGAGTTGTATTTGCTAAAAAGGAGTGTGGTAATTAATGGTAACGGTTCGTAGGTGAGGAAAATCGGTTACCCTGTATGTGGGCACCTTAAGTGTGAAAAAAACAAGTGTCAGATTTTACAAGGCATAGTACAACAGTATTGAGCTGGGGACTGCACTGCGTCCAGCAAAAATGAATCTAAGAGAAGTTTGTCACTACCTTGCGATTTCCCCCATTTCACGAAAAAGGCTGCCCGCTGTTGAAAAAATTCACGAGTTGACGAGAACCATTTATATACAGGAAATAAAAATCGTGGTCCATTTACAAATTTAAGTCATTCCTGTGTTTATCAATTCTAAATTTGGAAATCACTTAAATTAACGTCTGTTAGTAAATCCTTTTAAATGTCTGCTTATTTTAGACATAGCGTGACACTAACTTTCATCTTGCGAGCATGTTGTAGATCACTTGTCATACAGATGGTACTCACCTGACTTGACTTTCTGCGCTTCTACAAAGATTTGAAGTCCTGTGACAACTGCCAAGGTGAACGCGTGTCCTTACATGCTTGACTTATTTTATAGCCCCAGGATAAATAATGGTCACGAAGCCACTTACAACTGGTTGACTTTCAATATACACAGGAGATCCAAATTAGAACGCAAGGGACAATGAATAAGTAATATATAAAATAGAAACATGAACGATTTATTCAGACTAAGTTTCCTTGGTTTTGTTGTGAAACGTCATCAATAGGACAAATTTAATTAACATGCAATTCAAATTGTTTTGCGAAATTTAGTTCATTTTCGTCGTTACCGGCAATAGGGCCATAGACTATCTATGGTGGCACTAGAGTTTTGCATGTTATTTGTTGTTGTCAGGTTCTTTACAAAATTGGTCTATTCGTCCTTCCAATGCCAATGAAGTATTACTGCTGTGTTGTGGGCTGCAACTCGAACGAGAAAAAATTGGATAAACTGGACAAATACCCGCGCGTGAACTGAAATTCTCCGCCTTCCCGACATCAATGAGAGACACGAAAATGTACCTGATATTATACAAAACTAAGTAACAGGCTTTCTTATCTCTTAGACAAAGGAGAGTTCTATCGCCGTGTAATCCGGAGCGGCCCTATTCGATACAATTAGTTTGGGGGAAAGTATATATAGCAATGAATTTTGAAAGTATACGAGAAAAACATGGCTACTGGCAAAAACTGTGACACAAAAAAGATTCAAAAGCATAGCTGGTTCCGATCTGTTTTTTTAGAACTGGTGAAGTGGTGCAGTCATTTAGTTGTCATTAGACCATCCTTAAAATTTATGCATGGTGCTTGAACAGCATTACATGGGTCTCGTCTCAGGACCAGCCGAATCGTTCGAGTTGAGTTCGTGTACCTTTCTGGTAAGCCAGTAACGCAATGCATTTGAAATATTTTGGACATTTGGTACCTGCTAGTTTAATGCATTGATTTTAAGACAGGAACTCCTCCAATATGGACATGGATTTCCGAACTGTGTGAATTTTGCAAATTCCTAGTCCAGTTTGAATTCTCTGCTGTGGAGAACACGAGAATAGGCTTTTATAAACTTGATAACAACAGTGGCATTACAAAATTATGTCTTCATATTTTTTGTGTTATGCAAACGTCAACTAAACCTTTTCTAGTCTAAAAGCATAGTTTGCTGCTGATCTTTCGCCTTTCCTCGGTTTTTATTTTGTTTCTGATTTTTACGGACCGCAAAGGAAATAAGTCTGTGACTTTTTATGTTATCCGTGACTTGCACTTTCTTGTACTTTTATTTTTTATGCTTTTCCTTCATTTCTCTGTACTGGTGTGATTTTTATCAATTTATTATTATACACTTATACCGTATAGCCACGCAATTAGACGCATTTGTCTAATTGAGGAACCGTGACTCGTCATTGCGGGACTTAGGGCACAAGCGCCTATGGTGCTCCGGATATAGGCGCACCTTCAATGATTTAAAAATTCTCTTAGTTTACAAGTGGATTATAGTGCAAATACTTTCTGACATACTGCCGACGAGCCTGTATTGCTTGTTCGGACTCCGAATCCACGTCGATCACTTTGTCTTCGGACACAGAAAGCAAGTACTAAGACACGGTAGAGTTGCCGGGACTAGTCGCCACGGTAGTTGAACAAGTGTTATTTTATTCCTAAGTCATTGAAAATATAGTTTGTAATGAGTTTTAAAACTTTATTTTTAGAATTTGATTGCTCCAGTAGGCCTACTCACCTAGAGTGTCACTAAGGCCACACGTTGTGTCCGAGATGCATTTAGTGTGCGCCCTTAACCGGAGCATTAGCTGCGCCTAATTACGAAAATTAAGCGCATGCGCCTATATGCGGGACATCTGAGTAAAAACTTGCAAATAAACAGTGTTCCGCATATGGGCACATGCGCCAAATAATGAAATTGCGGAGTTACACGGTACGGAAACCAAGTACGGAACGTTTGCCTGCAACCCAATTTCACCCCAAAGGTATCGCTGTAGTCCATAACATTACCTGAGAGCAACTGACGCGTGACCCAATGAGATAAAGCTCACTGGTGTGACCTACATCTAAAACAGGAGTCCGTTCCAAGAAACTGGCTGAAGTTCATTTTTGACTTAAGTCTAAGATTTGTATGAACTTCCAAACTTTGAAACTTCCACATCAGGCAAGTTAGTCAAAATTAAGACAAAACTTAAGTCATAAACTAAGTCAAACTTAATAAGTTCTCTTCCTGAAACGGATCTGAAACAAATTTTTAAGTTTAATCTTAAAATTTAGGATTTGCCTTAGCTAAGACAGTTTGCTTGGAACGAGCCCCTAGTCTAACCTGGAAGTACTATGACGCGTTTCTAGGTCCAACGCGGCACAAGTGGAAATATATGGCATCCGAATCCTGAATATATTTTAACATCATTTTCTAGAAAATCAAAGCATGCGTAAACAAAAATTCAAATTGTCGCATAATTCTTGATTAAAAAACATAAATTCTGGAGGTCACTCATATTGACAAGGTGCCCGGAGGCGTGTAACAAAAATTGCGAGTAGGCGGTACTTTTTCAGCAAGATTTTCGGGATCCGGCGCGAGGTCAAATAGGCCCCTAATTTTCATTTCGTCAATGCAAAAGGCCCACTGCATTAGCCTTAGCCCTGCAAAAGGCGCACTGGCAGTCTTCCTACCCGTAATAAGCATCACCATTGATTTTCGTTAAAATATTCAGGCAAGTAAATACAATGAACATAAAATTCCGAAAATAAGCCGCAAGAATCGAACAACTGCCGGGACACCACTCATAAGCGGTCGAATTGAATGAAATTCTGATTTTCCAGTGCGTTCTTTTTAGTGTATTAGGAGGTCGAAATCTGAGCCCCTCCAATACTAAGTCTGCTTTGAAAATAACGGTCACGGCACATGTAGAGGTGGAGCAGAAAAAACTACCCCGCAAAAGGGAGTGAGGGAGAAAATTCTACCCCGCAAAAGGGGGGTGGGGATTAACAGAACTGGCACTAGCAAAAGGGGGGTTTCTCAGCAACTTTTGGTACACGTCTGTGGACACCTCGCCAACATAAGTGATCCCCGGGGACATAAATACAGAAAGTACATTAGTCTAGACTACACATCAGCTTAACATCCACGCACCAAGTCTCCATTCTTCTCTATAGGTCTGCATAACTCCTCCATATCCTCATTAGGCCGATTGATGTCAGACCTAGGAGTATTTTCAGTTTACCAAACGCCAAAAATGGTGCCGGGCTCGCATTTCACAGCTTTCACGTGTTCGGACTCAAAAATCAGTGGCGCATTTAGATGGGGCCCAAGGGAACCATGACCCCCTAAAATTCTCCCAGTTATCCATGTGGCAGTACGAGGGTATTAATGTCTGACGGGCAAAATCCTGGCAAATACTCAGCCCTGCCCCACCACACTCAAAATCCTTGATCCTCCCCTGCAAACATGCAGGGTGGGCTTTATCCCCGACAACACTGTTGGGCGACCTGCGAGCAATGTTAGTGAGTTGGGGCTCGGAAGCTGCGTTTTTGGGTGTACAAGCCATGTTTCGCGAGTCCAGCATCCTGCTGGGTAATGAGTTGACTTTGTGGGACCCATGAACCGTATTAATAAGTGCAGAGCTTTGTTTGTGTGTCAGCCATGTTGTTCAGCAAGCCTGCATTAGAATGTTCACATAATTGCACGCAAGAGGCACACAACTTGTAATATTGAATCACAAAAACACAATTTATATAAAGTTACCACAGTCAAAAACATCCAACATCCTTTGACAGTCCTTGAAATACAACCGAATATAATGAGACATAATACTTGGTAATTTGGTTTTGAACACCTGTTAGAAAACAAAAACACTTTTACAATTTAAATAAATTTACTACATTCAAAAACACCCAACATCTTTTGACACAGCTGAATACCATGAGGCACAATGCTAAGGTAAATTTGGTTTTGAATACCTGTTGACAAATACACTTTTGATCACATTCGTTTTCAGCCAAAATATGAGTAAGAACTTTAACATCAGCCCATCTGTAAACATAGACATTGTATTAGTCGACCTTTCTATTTATAATGAATCCCACTCTCAAGACATATTCCCAACACTCACGTCAGGTAACACAGGAGAACAGTCTGCACCGTACACATCAAAAGGCATTGTTAGGGAAGAGACCAGAAATCAAAACAGTTTTAGCTCAAATGAACCAATGTTTCTATTCAAATAGTGCTCACTGTGATTCAACCTCATGTGCATAGCCTCCTTTATGAAGAACCCGAACTCCTGAAGGTAGTATTGCCTTTTAGAAGACTTGAACACCGAGTAATATACATGTATGTTGTGACCAGTGGCCAATGAATGATTAAGAACAGCATTTTCACAATTTCAATGAATTTACTACACTCAAAAACACACAAAATCTGTTGAGGGTTCTTGGGAGACAACTGAATAAAACGAGACATAATTTGAAAAACACGAGGTGCCATAATCTCATTTTACTTCCACTGAATGATCCATACACGAGGGAGTAAAATAAACCACTACATGTTCACTGTATGATCACCTCCACATTTGTGATTAGGAACAGAAGTGACTGTGAGTGATAACACGGATAGCACTCTTTACCTGGGTCCCAGGTCACCTGAGGGGAAAGGTGACCGTGTCTTCTTAGAGGTGATTTTTTTTGAGGGAAAATTCTACCTCCTGATCACCTTCAATATCAGCCCTCCACCCTGTCACAAGCCCTCAGAGGATCTGCCTTAAGTGACCAAAACTAACAGCTAGAGCTCATTCAAACTGTCACCCATCTCAGTTACAAGTGATTTCTATCTCGAGAGGAATTTTTCTATTACTTGAAGGGAATTTTTAGACCTCCTGAGAATTTTGTGTGATTCTAAATATTTTTCAGAGACGAGTGGCGCCCAAAACCCGAGGGATTGAGGGCCCTGTTTACACACTCAAATTGATTTGGTTCCTGCAAATGGTAAGGTAAAAATTCTCAAATTTTGACCAATCTCTAGAATTTGGGACATGGAAACTTGCACAAAAATTTAATTTTCTCGTTTCTGGAAATTGGGACAAGGGCAATTTCAACATTCAAGGTATTTCTTAAATTTCGGAAAATATGCTTTCGTTTTGGGGTGGGTAATTTTGCTATCTTTCCAGTGATTCTTGAATTTGGGACGACCAGTTCTGGCTATTTCTAGAATTTGGGAGAAGCTCTGACCATGAGCAAAATAATGAGAATTTTTCACTGTCCAAAACTGAAGAACTTTTACCATAATTAGACTTCCGGTCTAAGCACCCCTGAAGAATTGGGAGACATTTTAATAAATGCGCTGCACTTCATGAAGAATTCTCCAGAAGCTTAAGGGCATTACACAAATGAGGATCAAAGTAATAATAGGTATACCAAACGCATTCAAAGTATCAAAATTTGTAAATAGTGACTTAGAGGAAAATAGCAAAATTAGAAAGTACAATTTGTCACCAAAGCACTCTTACTTTTACACTGGACGAATTAACAGGTAGTTAACACACTAATGATCAGTCTCAGGTCACAATATCTTTTAACATCTGGCATCTGACTTCATAGCAAAACAAAAAACAAAAACAAATACCGTAACTAGCAACTGTTCTATGAAATTCAAACATAACTTATCACAGTAATTGCCTTGCATTACAATCACAACTTAATGAAACACAAAATATTCCACAGGGTAGTAGTCGGATAGGTGGCTCCCCAACTTAAAAATTGATTTGAGGATCAGTTACTGCCTTTGAATAACGGGCATCATTCAGGGGGAGCAACTGGTTCACAAATCAGGGACTCGTGCATCCCCACTATTGCCCCATGTTATCCTCTTAACACTCAGTAGACGTCTCATTGACATGTTTTTTTTCGTCATGTTTAAGAGAAAACTTTGAATCTAGGACAGCTACGACAAAAAACAGAACAACAAGTAATATGCTCGAAGCAAAAAAATAATAGATCATGGTCATGTGTCCGTACTTGTCAAACAACGACCCGACTACAGTATTGGACACCATAATTGCAGCCGAGCTCGAAATGGTGAACAACGCAGAGGCAACACCATCCAGGGATATAATTTTATTCGCCATGACCATCCCCGATGCAAAGAAAGGTCCCTCACCAGCACCAATGAGGGCGATACAAACCCACGTGACCACCTCATGAGATTCGGCAGCAACCGTCATGGCTAGGAAAGCAGCACAGATCACTGTGACCATGACTGCAACCATGCGTTTCGCAGGAACAACCATAGCGATGAAGATCGCCACAACACGTGCGAGCCCAAAGGAGCCCCAGTAGACAGAGGTGATCACGGGCCCTGTCCATCTTTCCCACTTAAGTCCCTGCAAAACAAAAGTCGCTGCAAGATTACCAGTGGCGACTTCCTCGCTGACGTAAACGGAAAAGTATGCTGCTAACACAGCAATGAGAAGCAGTCTCGTACTAAGCGAATGTTTCATCGATTTCTCGACGGTGTGCTTTTCTTTGCCATGGGTGAACCACAGGCCTTTATTCTCGCAGCAAAATGCTATCCCGTTCATCATGGGAGCAAGAGCACAGATACTGACTACTGTCAGAAACCCATATTGCACCATAGAGTTAAATCCTTCCTCAGTCGTGTCCTCAGAACCACTGGCACTACCATTGTATGAAACTATATTGGAGCCATTGATTTGCGCAAACATAACAGTGTCGGTGCTATTGCACGTGATATTTCCTTGTAGCTCGGTTGCGGCAGAAGTCTGGGAGAGAAACGGGGAGAGAATAAATGGTCCAATAGTCGCCGCGATAGACCAAACGCCATGCATTCCTTGCATGAGCGAATGACTGTATGAGCTGTTCTCCCAAAGAACCACCAAGTAGACCTGGGCAGTCGTGTGAAGGGCAGAGGACATGACGCCTTGTAGAGTTCCAACTGCGATGAACGACGCTAACGAAGGCATCCACGGCATGACGGCAACACTTATGAGCACACCAACACCACAGAGAAGCACAATGACATTGTAGTTGATGCGGCCAATCAAAGGCATGACCCCGAATGACCCTAGAATAAAGCCACCGCTCTGAAAAGTGAAGACGAGCACGATGTCCTTGGTTGTGGTTCCCAAAAGCACTTTTAAGTCCTGGAGAGCTGGACCCAGCAGCGTGACGCAGAAGCCAAACAGAGCATAGCTACAATACAATGAGACGGTGTTGAGGATTCTGATTCTGTCGATACTTATATTTGAATTCGGGTTTGATTCTGGACTCTGAATAAAAGGTTCAACAGCGGCGCTATCAACGTCTTTGTCTCCTGTTCTATATTCAATACTATGCCTCTTAGTCAAAATAGGGTCAGCTTCTTTTTCAGCACACGGCAATTCTATCCGATTCGTGGCAACACCAAAACTTTCACTTGAACTTCTTGTTCTCCCATTGGCTTGCAATGGTTCAACTTCCTCCATCTCTGTCAATATTGGCAATCTTCACAAAACTTGTTTTCCAGTGTCAGCAACTGCAATACAATGAATTTAAACCAACTATAAATCAGACTACCCTCCGAGAAGCACGATTTTGATTAAACCACATGACCTTTGTGTAAAGGTTCTCGTTCCTTCTGATACGGGAATTTTAGACACACCCCACCCTGGTCACCATCAATTCCACCAATCCCCCACACATTCCACTCGCTAACCCTGGTCGCTCACGGATTCAAGTGAGCAGAACTAATATCTTTTTGTTGATTTCAGTGTGCCACCCAACGGTCCATATTGTTTGCAGTGCCAATCTGAAATTTCTATTGAAGCCCTGAAATTGCCTCAAATTTGAGACCAAGAATTTCCCGTTACCATGAGGCTAGTTGCAAACGTGAAAGTTAAATCGACGCTCTCTGACGCGTGTATTTGAGTTCCTATGCATGCAATTTAAAAGAGGAGAAAATAGTTCTAGTTGAAAAAATACCCACAAATCAGGAGCGACCTGCCATATGAATGTCGTCAATGTAGTTGAAAATGCACGTAACATAAATCAAAGTGCTTAGTCCATCCATTCGTTAGCGCCATTCAATCTTTCAAACAATAGAAAAATCTCCTGTCCCCATTGACAACATCTTGTTAGTCAGCTCTTCTCCACTTGCATTTAAGAATGGCCAAGTTGTTCAAATTGATACCTGGGCCCGGTCTCCAATCTTTTTACTCGAAATGGAACTCGAAATTAGGTTTGGCATTTTCTACTCTACTTTTGGGCGAACTCAAGATAAGTGTCTATTATTCTATGCTCGAGTACACAATAACTTACGTACATAATTCATTGCCCTTAGTTCACAGTTTGTAAACCCAATATTAAACCAGTAAGTTCGAGTTTGAACTCGAAATTTCGAGTTTTTACTCGAGTTTGTAGCACGAATATAAGGGTCTTCAAGGGCAAACTTGAACTAGAAACTCCTATGCATAAACTATAATGTATTCGAGCACAGTCTGATAACCAATTATCTTAAATTAGCACAAAACGAGCAGAGAAATTGCCAAAAATAGTTTCGAGTTCGTTTCGAGTACAAAGATTAGAGACCGGGCCCAGGTCTAAAGTTTACCACTGCCTCTCATAGGCCTACTACACAACATTTATTTATTCTTCAAACGAACTACTCAGTTGCAAGAGCCAAATCCCGACCTTGTTCACATCAGAAGCCAAATGTGATAGATGCACTACACGTGACATTTTGTGGCTCACCTATAGTTTCAACGTGATTTTGATGGTTTAGACAGTGAGAGGCATAATTTGTCAAAAAGCTTCCAGCGAATGGTGGCCCTATAGGATGATATGTGGGGGTACCGGTTGGATGTAGCTGCCCTGATTTTGAAAACCAGCCTTTCATCCATTGAATAACGGGCCTTAATTTGGTGATTGCCTGGTTCTCAAAATAAGGGAGCGCTATAATCGCTATATCCGATCGGTGCACTAGTCCCAAGCCTCCAAGGTCAAGGGATTGCCCACGAGTGGAATTCAAATCAACGACTCCAACAACCAGAAACAAATCAGATATACACTAGTGGTCCCACTTTAAACCACCACAACTTCTTCTGTTTCAATCTAGAGACAGCATTACGCAGCTTTCCTAACTAAGCAGAAAAGTGCGACAAAGTCGCCATCTTGACCTTGTGCTTTTAAGTAGGCCTAACAACGTCAAACAGTCATTAGACTAAGACAACAGGGCACTGTATTGAACTTGAGTGTAACGCACTTGATAACGGTAGGCCTAACACGTCTACAGCGTGGAAAGTACATGATGACTTACAAACCTCAGGCGAATTCTCACTGTGCTGCATTAGTTAGCACTATGACGCCATGAGAAGTGAGACAATGAGTTGTGGAGTGATTAAATGTGCCTGTGATCAGACACACGTGGAACTCGCAGTTTTTGTATCAATGTACAACAGCGGCTCCTGGCGGTCGTCTTAGAGCCCTAGCTCTCCCGAAGGGTCACTCCCGCCACGTACCTGGCACCTTCAGCTGGTAAGACGCAGTAGTCAGCCAGAGCATGGGCTTATTAGGTGGGGATACAGAGGTATATTCCCTCAGACTTAGGGACAAAATTATTGACAAAACAAGAAAGAATTTGGCAAATGTAGCACCCAATGGAAAAACTCATGGGCGGCGCACCATAGGGGGCTGCGGGGGGCTATAGCCCCCCATCAGTGCTACGGGGCCCATGGTCTATAGGCGGTGCACCACAGGGGGCTGGGGGGCTTTAGCTGGGAGCTACCTGAAGTAACTATAGCTGGGATCCAACAGTGGATTCGTATCTATTTCTTTGCTCTGGGTCGAAGGTCAATGTTCGTTTTTATTACGATCCAGTTTAGGGAAAACTTCATTTTATTATGGCCATTCTTTGAAGTAATTTTTGGAAAGGTGAGGTCCCGAGGTGCGTGGTATGAGTGCCTTTGTGGCCGTTTCAGTATCCCTTGATGAAGCACAGCCCGTAGTCCAGTTTCTGGTTGCTGGGGGAAATGATACAGTGTGTCCCAAAAATGTACACATCTCCGCCTCAATCAACGTCTGGAGTTAAAATTCAGTTCCCGTTGGTAACTGAAATTCTACGCAGGCCTACTGCATGGTTACACCTTAATTTTAAAGTGGGTGTGTCTATAATGACGTGCTCCGTACATGCGCGCATTCAGGGGGGCTCATCCCCCCATTTCGCAAAGTGGGCAAAAAGGTCCGCCTCAGGGAAACAAAACGTCCGAGATAAACGAGACAGAAATCCATTAGAAAGGCAGGATTCAGCGTATGCACAATATTCATAGCCTTGAACGAACCCAGTATTCGGTTTTCTTTCTCTAGTAAAAGGTCCACATCCTCAAAAATTCGAGCCCCCGTATATTTTAGGCTTGGTGTGTGCAGGCTGTGTGTAGTAGTACGCAAGCAAAAGATTCAGTTTCGAAGAACAAAAATTCATTGTACAATACTACTGGAAACCAAAAACACCAAGGAAGTTCAAAGAAAACTTTTCCAAATTGTTTAATTTTATTTATAAAAGTACTTAAACTTCGTTTTCGACAAACACTTTGTAAACTTAAACTCAGTAATCTAGTTCCTAAGCCAAAAAATATTGTCATTTGAATTGTGAGAACATTTTAGGACACATTGTTGAGCTGTCCGAAAGTCTTAAATTTCTTTGAGATTTATTTCAGATAGACAAAAATCGTTTAGTGTACTTTTATAATTGGGGATCTGATGATAGATCAAATTTTCCCAATGTTGGCCTGCAATTAAATTCATTGAAGCATTGTCATTTCTTAAAAGGTTAGCTTGTAATTGTCAAAAAATCATCTCTCGATCAACCCACTTTCGTAGATACATAAATATGTAATTCAGAAACAAACAATTAAATCCATGAGCAATGCTTTTGCCTTGATTTAATGACTTCATTCCTTTTTGATCCCCTGTTAGTGAGTTTAAACAACAAATCTTGTACCGAAGTCAAAAAGCAATGCATTTGTTGTCAGTGAGTAAATTTTTGGAAGTGCCCAAATTTCATCACTGTCTTTGAGAGTTATTTTAGGTAGGCAAAAAGCGTTCAATGCACTTTACTATTTGGGGATCGGATTATAGTTTTTTCCATATTCAGGCTTCAACTAAATTCCCTGAATCGTCATCATTTCTTAAAAGATTAGCTTCTAATTGCCAAAAATCACCTATTAACCTGTCCGTTTTCGTAGACACACAAACATGTAAATCAGAAACCAACGAATTTGTTGATCAAAACGGAATGTTATGAGCCATTTCCGCATGCATGCTCGCAGATTTTTAACGGGTAACCGAGTGAAATGGGAGATTGAGCATTGATCTAAAGGTGTAATATTGCTCATTTCCGAGGTACATACAACGGTTCACGAGTTTAACTTGACTTAAAAATAACGCTGAAATATTGGTTTAATTTATTTATTATTGCGAGTATTTGAATACACTCGTTCGACATGTACACGGTCACCCCAATGGTAGCCTCGACAGCAGTGTTTTCCACATGTGGGAATTTCTTACAAACAACTCATACATGTAGTAACCATCTTCAAAAGAGATATTATTCTTGTGGTACTATGGGAAACAGCAACATTATTTTATAACTAACCAACGGAAATAGTCCTTTTGAGTAGTTAACAAATAGCGGTCTTCTTTATTGTGGATGCTTTAGGTATCAAAACGAACTTTATCGAGTTTAATAGTCTAATTTCAGTAATATTTAAGTACCAACAGAAATGTGCTGTTAATGTTGTTAGTTTTAATGCGTATTGTCCTGTTATGCCAACGATTTTAATGAAACTGAAAAGTGGTGGGAGAGGGGGTCAACAAATTGAATTTGTACGCAATTAAATTATAGTTCCGAAGTCTCAAAAGCGGAGTCAAAATGGGCCAAGGAACTGAACGTAAATACAAATAATTTTTCATGGGAAGATGTTAATTCTCTTCTATATAACAGAACAAGAGACCCAAGATTTAGGTGGCTTCAGCTCAGACTCTTGACGAGAATTTTGACTAGTAACTCATTTTTAAAAATAATTCAAATTACGGATGACGACTCTTGTTCCTTTTTGTGGACAATCGAAAGAGACTTTGAAACACTTATTTTAGGAATGTGAAACAGTAAATTCAATTTGGACAAAAGTTAATAGCCAAATTTTAATCAAATCAAATCCCCATTGTGTCGGCACTCTCTCCAACAATAATATTATTTTTGGCTTTTTTGGATAAAAAGGAAAATTTTAAAAACATTGTTTTATTTATATCTAAAAATTCGATCAAAAACATTAATTCTAAGTAGATGTTTTAATTTAATCAAAAAAGTATTATATAAGTGAAAATTATAGTGTTCGTACTTGCAAGAACGATGGTGTAAGCGAAACTGTCTGTTTTTCTCAGGAGTTAAGAGGATTAGGTGAGGGTATGGATGTGTGTGTGTTCGTGTCTGTGGTTTTTTGTCTTTGTGCGTTATTGTAAATGTTTTCATTGCCAATAAATGTATAAAAATAGCGGTCTTCACATTCTTTAAAGTTCCTGACTCTTTTTCGATGGTGGTCAATCCTATCGTATTTTTTCATTTGTTTGGTTGTTTGGGTCGAATGTCTAGATACTGCTGTGCTGTGCACGAATGTTTTGTGTTTTTGATGGAATTTGGAAGGAAAATGGGTCAGTTACCCGAACTGCTCCACCAAGAGAGGGTCCTGTCTGAAATGGGACACCTTAATTATGAAAGGTTAAACGTCTTTAAGCTTGGAAAAGAGTGACAGTTCATTTCACTGCCGTGATGTCACAAGACGGTGCAGGAAGTAACCTTTTTCAACATGAAAGTCGGTTGCACGATTTCACAGAAAACAGGCAAATAGACGTAATCGAGTCCAACATTGAGCGCTCTCTCCGTGAGCGGACCCTTAAGAAATTGTCAATAAAAATCTAAAATCTGTAGCCATTTGAATGTCAGCAATGGCCTCCTTCAATATGAAAATATTTATATTTTCATAAATCAAGAAATGTGCAGCAATTGATGATATCTGTTAGGTCATCAATTTTTCTCAAGAGACATGCAATTCGAGAAAAAAAACGACAGTTGTCTCCGTTATCCCTTGCCAGAGAGGGGGCTCTGGAAACTATACAGTTTTGTCGTGGCAAAATTGACTTATTGAATTTAAATATCCAATAAATTAATCCGCTTTACAAATTTTCTCGATTTTTCGAAATATATGCATGAATTATTACGTGCACGTTTCCAAGTGTATTTAGACGACCTGTGCTACGAAAGCGGAAACAATGTCCTGGCCAGGGTCCTCAAAATGTAAACCATGCAATGGTACAGAGTTGTTAAATGTTCTCTTGAATTTTCTCTGTTATCCGCATTTAGCAGTCTTTCTTTTCTCGACTGTCCCCCCGGCTTCCTACGGCCCTGGACAGTGTATGTATGTAGAAGAGAGTATGATAAATTCGATTAAAAATCAAGATAATTTCAGAAAAACAATTTCAAAAAAAGCATAAGCGCATCCAGGGTGGGCTCGGGGGGCTCGAACGAGCCCCCCAATTTGGCGAATTGGGCAAACAGGCCCGCCTCAGTGAAACAAAAAAGTGTAAGTAAACGAGACAAAAGTCCAGAAAGTCCACAGGAAATCGGCACGGATGCACAATTCGTAGGCCTGAAACTAGTGGCCCCGTTTTTTTTTATTTTAGTCCTAGTTAATTTTTCAGTAAAAGGTCCGCATTCCGAAAAATTCGAGCCCCCTATATTTTAGGCTGGGTGAGCGCATGAAAAGTACTACAAGTTTGCACCTATGCCGTCACCCGACCTACCTAAGTTTGAGCCATTGCTTTCGGAGCTTTTACAATGAACTTCCTGCGAGTTGTTCTCATGCTTTGTGCAAAAATACAAATTTTAAGGGGAATTGGATGACTGAATAATAATATTTTAGCCACCCGAATATTCGGCAACATATTACTGCGGAGAAAATTCTATTCGTTGCGAGGACTCTCTCCCTCCTTTGATGGTACAGTGGTGAGCATCCCGTCAAGAACTCTTGATGATTTATTTACAATTTCTTCTCAAACTTAAGAATACACGGACATACAGATCGACAGTGTTTGGGATATCAAAGAATAAGGGCGACAATGAGGCTTGCAACGTATCTCGTACCACTGAGTTGCTCTTAACGGAAAGGGTTAGGGGGACATCTTCGTTTTTATGGCCGAAAACGCAATTTTGGTATTGTTGTCATTTGAATGAGATAGACTTTTTCGATGACAGCAACTAGCATTTATGCTCTGCTTTTTTTACATGACGTCACACGAAAGGATGTTTCAGGCTGGTAAGCAATTTTCTCGTCGAAGCTTGATTTGTGACACCAATGACGTCTCTCGTACTATATTCCATGTTCCAGGACCCGGAAATTATATTCTTTGTTGCAGGCTCTAGGGATTTTGCTGACGAACTAGAACAAAACGTAGTAATTCCAGGATCCAGGTTTCAAGTTCTGAGTCTATGAAATCACAAGTATTTTATCTTGTGCGATAATTTCTCCCACAGCATGGCCGTAGTCTGGAACTAGACGGCAATGCACATACATATATCTGTGAAAACCACAAGGAAATAGCATACCGTTGCTTATTTTCATTCTAAATCATCAATATGTAAATTAGCTTTCAAAACTGCTCTTGACCGGCATTATTACGGCTGTGACGTAAAACTTGACACGAAGTCTCAAGTTTACTGGCGGCTTGACGTAAGCATATGTTTTCCAGTCACGATGGACGATAGATTTTCTGCTTTCTCCAGACGTGAAACTGTGAGAAAGAAAAAGTATTTGATGTGGCGTAAACATATTACAAGTCTTTGTGACCACAATTTAGCCGCAGCCACAGTAGGAAGTTTGGTTAGTTATAAAACCATTACTTCATAATGGCATAATATTCCACGCCAAGTCAGCCAATGTATTAAATTCATAACGATCGTCCTTTCGTAAGAATGTCTTGTCTGATAACGGAATGTGCGGTTTTATTGCCAGAGTCTCGCGATAATTGAATAAAATGCTCAAAGGGAAATAGTTGATTGATCACTGCAAACATCATATGGTAACTGAAATGCTTAAGTTATTACAACATTTCCACCGGGGAAATAAAATGACGGCACTTTGACAGTCTTCCTCATTGCTTTCACTGATTTCAATTAAAATTCGTATTCATGCGGCGCCACAATAACTGAAATTTCAGTTTGTTTCGTTTATGTTTGCCTGCGGTTCGTCTCACCGGGTCCCTGATTTCTGGAGAAGTTCAGTACATAAGAGACCAGCCTCCCGTTCATTAACGCTAGGACCTCGCTAAAAAGCAAGACTTCGTGAGATTACGTGAGATATTGCCGTGTATTTTAAATGAGAACACGTGACTTTGGCTACAAGATTTTAGGTAGGTCCTAGCGTAGGTCCTAGCGCGTTATTGAACGCACGCCAGTCCTGACCTTTCAGAAGGGAAGTTCCCAGTAGCATTATTGCCGGATAACTAGCTTCTCCAGCGGGAGTCGCTCGCCAAACAATCACCGAAAAGTAAAACAAGGAAGTCTTTGTCACACGCTCTCAGTCACTGACGCAATACCCGTGGTTTATCAAACTAACGACGTCCGCCGGTGTGTCCCGGAAATGAGCGCCCAAGTGACGTCGTCACTCTAAAAAGTACAAAATTATACTTGAATTATTTATCTTGTGTTTATTTATAGATGGCTAAAAAGATCCTCAGAGATATGCGACATGAAAAAATATAATTTCAATAAAATGGTAAACATCCTTCATAAAATGCGAACTCTCAAACACGAAATTCGGTCCGGTGCGAATCGATACTATTTGGAGAAAAGGCGATATAATTTTCGGACATGATAAAAATAGAAATTACATTTGGAGAAATGCAATGAGAGCACATTTTGTGTCAAAGGCTGTTGCTGCGATGTATCAAGACGTTTTATGTCTAAACACACATGATGAGAACAAGTTGGTTACAAGGACGTGAAATACTGAGAAACTTGTGTTTGTATCACGCTTGCGTAACGTGCCCTGTTCTGAGAACTGATACACTCACAATGCAAGTCATTCCAAGACTAGAATGAAATTTGAATTCATCTGTACTGTGGTTGGCTGGTCATCGCTCTTAGTACTGAAACAATTGTCAAAATCTGTGATCCAAATTTCGATTTTACTAAAAATGAAATTGTGAATTCAAAAATTTAAAAGATTCAAAATTCAAAAACCAGACTAACAAATAGACGGCATGGAAGGACGGACGGGAGGATAGTTGAAGATAGACACTTCGCCTGATCACTGACATAAATCTTAAGCAATATATATCAAAAATTTACAAAATTGAGATAAGCATAGAATGCGATTAATTGTACTGTTAATTGCACTGTTCAAAGATATAATCCACATACAATTGTTTGGCAAATGGCGCAACAATGTTAATCGCCACAGGAGACAGAAAATTCCCATTGTGTTAAGTTTCAGTGCATCGACGCACAAAAATACTTGTCAAAAACTACAAATTGTAAACACGTAAAATACATTATTTGGCCATTATCCTACGAATGCCTCGTGAATTATTTTTTCCTAATAAAAAGTCCCCCGAGCCGCAACGTGATAACGGCAATAGCTTCAGCCTGAAGTAAACATTAACTGGGTCGTGCGTAGGTCGATTGCTGGCCTCGGGGCTATAAATAAATTGAAAAGCGTTCATAAGCCCACATGCACGGCTACAGCATGGTAAAGGAACTCGTACCCAGTACAGTATTAATCACAGTACAAGCAGAACTGAAAAAATTCGTTCAGTTTGTCTGAATAATTGACGATCTCAGCATCGGGTCACGAACGGGTTCACGAAGCTGACAAATTACGTTAATGAGAAGGTGACTAGGAATAATTGAATGGCAGCAGTCGACTGAGTGACGGACATCTTTTCTGTTGATCAAATTACTGTGAAAAAAGCTACAGCATGTCGATCGCGAAGTAAGACATCCACACTGTCTTAAAAAGTTGTATCGTCTCAGAACTTACATCAGGAGAGATGTTCGAACACGAAACGGGCGATCCCATGGTGGAGATAGACATCGACGATGAAAAGCCTCAAGAACCAAGACAGACAAATGTGGATGTTTTTACAGTCGAAGTGGGAAAAAGGAAAGACAGCAAGTATGAAAACTTTCACGTATCTTTTTGAGAAAAAGAACGTGTAGATGCTTTTTACTGGTAAACCATTTGTGTCGACGTAAGCTTAGATATCAGTTACATGTACGCTTCAATATACATTGACCTGACAACCAGAGGGTATTTTCAGCCCAAGGCATACAAATGTACATTTGGGCCTAAATGCAGCCAACGGAACATTCGTTTGACCATGAAAGTTAATCAGAGCTCCCATCAGATTCATGCACCGTGTTCCCATTTTCTGCGCTGATTATGCCGGGACTGACATTCACTTCCTTAGTTGCGTTCATAGAAACAACGCCCTTGATTAAAACTATTATGATATTCAAGCACGGAATAAATGATGAACGTGATGATTACAAGCAGGAAAATATTATAAATTAATGTCTTTCTCACTGATATAATAAATGGCGTGGTAACCATCAACAGAATCTTATTGTTTTATACGCTAACGAATTTAATTATGTATTCCTGAACGTTTTTGAAGGGACATAACCGCTTTTCGTGCCGAAAACTTATTTTTGGGATTAAAATTGGATGATTAGAGACTTTGAAGTTATTGTCCTTGTCCAGACTTATTAATCAACGAAATGCGCTTAGCTGAAAATACTTTGCCCTTTATCAGTCGAGTGGGATTTAATTTCACCAGCAGTGCGTCAGACTGCAACTGCAGGGATCCATGTTCAATTTCTCTTCCTTGTCTTAGAAAATCGCCATTTTCACTCACATAACAGAATGATAAATAGCAGTTCGAACTGCTGAAGCTTCGTACTTGCACCACCAAAAATATAGAACTAGGAAGTTTTGTGTCATCATGGGCTGCGCACCATAGGGGGCTGGGGCCTACAGCCCCCCCTCATTTATTTCAGTGCTGCGCATCCCAAGGTCTATCAGCGGTGCACCATAGGGGAGCTGGGGGGCTATAGCCCCCACTTTTTTCAGTGCTGTGCCGCCCATGGTTATACAAGGAAACACTTCCTTAACTAATTATGGGAGAGGTTTAACCCCCCCCCACCTGTAGTTATGTAAAACAAGTTAAAGCCATAGTAATGTAGCGTGTTAACAATTTTAACGGTCACCGTCTCAAACTTACAAATTTTTTGTCGATCCACCAAGGAATAACATTTAACTACGTCATTAAAGTAATTACGAAGATTTATGTTAAGCGCAGTCATTGTTAATAGATAAGAGAATGTTTAGTTAAAATGTGGGATGTACTTTCTTCTCGATTGTATATGTTGTAACCTATCTTCAGATTTGCGGGCGCAACTTTTACTTAGATTTGATAAGGTGGGCGAAATACTGTAGTAACCAGGCATTTTCTGCAGACCCGTGATTTAAACACCTTGAGAAAATTGCTACCTACTGCTTTGATATTCTGTACCCGCTCATTATTATGCATTGCAACGTGGCCATTTAGGCCTACGTGAAATAAAGCCTGTGTAGTACGTATATGTTTTCTTTTTACAGCTTGAGCTTGGCGCCGAGTGAAGGGAATCTAAGCATCGGGTCCGACAATGTATTTTACGCTGAAGGAGAGAAAGTTCCGAATAAATTTTGTTCCGAGAGACTATGCGTTGTAGTCATGGTACTTATCGTTGTGACGAGTTTAGTTTTGTTGATTTTATTGTTTCTGAGCACGAATTTACACAGAGATGATAGGACAAACACAGACGCCAATGCAAGTACGACCGGAGGAGAAATGTTGAGTCATGGAGTTAACATAAATTAAACTGGTATTGGCGTACGCGTGGTTGAACTGAAGGACGTCGACTGTATGTGGAGTTTTCTCGTTAAGTCTTGTTAAAACGTACTCGCTTGAGTAAACACCTATTAGACAGAAACTCGTCATTTCTACTTCAATGTGCAATCGACTTGAAAAATGTCGCCAAACTAACTGAATTAACCTCTCAGGAATTCTGCTCAGGCTATGAGAAAAGTGCGGCCAAAGCCCTCAGGCTGGTAGTCGATAGAAAAAAAAAACATATCTTCGCCAGGGTGAGAGAAGCGTGAGATAAATGTACAATAGATGACAATCTCGCGGGATCAAAGTGATTTGACGAGAGGTTTTGCCAATGCGCTAACTATACGGTAAAGGTCCACCGGACGGAGACTGCTGTGGTATATTCAGAAACAAAGGCCAATTTATGTTCGATGAAAGACAGGAGGAAGTGGTAATCTCTCGAGACCTGAAGACAACTTACAGGTGTATCCGCATGCAAAAATCCATCCATTTTAACTTAGACGTATCTGGATATCTGGATTTGGCTGCTCTGTGGCATTGCCCGAATCCGAATGTAGTACGGTGGAGGAGACTGGTACCCGATAGCCAACCCCCCCCCNACCCCCCCCCCCCCCACCGTTGGCCACCGATTTGCATACCTTTCTTTTCCATTGGGTGCTCCGCTGCCCAGATTTTTTGCCAGAATTTCCTTAATAGTTATCTGAATCTGAGGATGAAACTGCGCCTCCCCGCCAAATTCGCCTGGGTATCTCTAATTTTTTAACCTAGTTATCGATTTTAAAATTCAGATCAGTAGAATAGTTTGATAACCCGGAATTGCTTTGGGTAAGTGGTAGACAACGAGTAATGTGACTAAGCCTACGACAGAATTTGATCTTAAGCTCCACATAACTATTATTGAAACATAGTTAAACCTCACTTGAGCGAAAACGCAAAGATTGTGGGAATATACACATAACTGCTACTTACTAAGATAATTTCTGTAATACACTCATTACTTGGATAAACTTTTTTCAGCATTTGGGAAGTGGGAGCCAAGTCCAAACTTCTGTCTTACTTCACTGTCTTACGTCACTGTTTATGAAACAGAGCCCAGGCTCCATCGTACACTCATGTCAAGCCTTTGTTGTAAAGCGTGAGAAATTTTTAACTAAACTACACAAGCAGTGAGCGTTTTACTCATGTGTACGCTTTTCCTGTACAGCTGAAACACTACCAAAGAGTGACGTGTATGCATGCTATGTTTGCAGCAACGAACTTCCCGTAGAAATTCATCAAAATGCCACTATCCTCGTTAGTCCAATTCTTATTATTTGAGAAAAAAAAGTTTTTCGATAGGTTATCGGTAGCCCGCCCGATGATCGCATTTTTTCATGCGATGAAATGACGACAGACATTGCAAGCTGACACCTTCAGCAGTAGAGTGTGGCCTTTCAGCTGGGTATCATCTTCACATAGACACGCTTCACAAATGAACTGAGTGTGGTAGTAACTTATTACGCATCAGGAAATAATGACGAGATATGGTTGAGAACATAGCTTCGTGTCGAGTCGCATGTGGCAAGATCTCAGTGTACCAAATTTTCATGATGAAAACTGAGAGATTTCGAGAAAGGTGAAAGGTGAATCGTATTCTAATTTATTTACATGCATCTGTCTGCGGAATCGACAAAACTATAGAGCATTTTCGTATCAAATTAAAAAGATATTCTGAAAATGATAACATATCATACGCTTTCAGAAATGTTGTTATTGTTAATTTTGTGTAAAATTACAATGTAGAGTTATTTATTCAATATAGAAATATCGTTCTGGAGCATATTATTTTTACACTCGTCTACATGGGCGGCCCACCATAGGGGCTGGTGGGCTATAGTCCCCCTCCCCAAACACTTATCTCAGTGCTGCGCCGCCCATGGTCTGTTGTAGTTTACACTCTGTTATGGCAGTTTTTGTACAACGTCTTCCAGGTATGAGTATACTGTGTGAAGAACAGATGAACTTTTGTCTCTTTAATCAAGGGACTTTGAATAACACATAAAACGCGGTCAATATCCGTTCCACGTCAAAGTAGTGATGTCTGTCGAATGTCTAAGCATCAGGGTCAACGACCTTGTCTTTGAATAGCGTTGTTTTTTCGAATGTAGCTGAGAAGACGAGCATTGATTAATCACTTAACTTCATCAGTCTCCGTTTCACCAAATAACTTTTTTCAGGACTATTCATTGCCTACCGCAAAATGATGCGTTTTCGAAATCCTTGCGTTGAAATAACTTTATGACTGGTGTAAATTTTCAGGTGCGAAATACACATGAAAGGTTATTTTAATTAAGCTATTCGTCTCTCGATATAAACATCGTTTTTTTTCAAAGAGTTCGTGTCTGCATATTCAGACTGAAATGTTTATACGCGTTGTATTGTCGCTTGTAAATTAAACGTTTAACTCTAAGTAACAGAAAATCTGGCATTGAAAAGTCACAGAGCTGTTCAACTTTTGAAGGAAATGCTAGTATTGATGCCTGTTGGGCCAGTAAGACAGGAAATTAATTCCGCTCTGCATATAATTTGTAGCCGTAATATGAAGTTTTCGCCTTTTTACTGAATAAGCTTCTGCAAATTATATTCAAATCAAAAACGACAAAAACAGCGGTCACTGATAGTTAAAAAGATACTAAACCTTGTTTTGATGATTTCAACCAATCCTCGTTTCATCACCTGCTAATGCATTGTTGTTGTCCTACGTCAGTGATCACATAGAAACAGGATTCGACTAAAAACTTATACTCAGGCTCTGTGTCACATCAACGAGGCATAGCTCATTGGTCACATGTAGGAGGAAACTATAGTTTTTGGTAGATCGTTTCCAGTTGTCACTTAACCCGCCTAAAACGTAGGTCACGCTTGCTCCTTTAGCAGATTTTACAAGGAATTTTCAAATTTTGCTCGAAACATTTGAGGGTTGTCGATGGTTATAGAGCGTTGTTTTGTTTCAAGGAACAAGACGGAGATGTCGTTTTTAATATCTGTTAAGCCGGCTAAAACGGGTCTGGTATCCTTTTAAAGCATCAATCCAACAGACGATATGATAGTTCACGGTCGTGTGCTCTCGACCCAGACGGCGGGCGGGGCTCTATTGTATATTTCCAGGTACCATTCAGTGTCATACACGTACCTAGAAGTAATTATAAATCATGCTGTCAAGTTTATTTAGTCAGCAGGATGACACGTAGAGTTCTTCAATACTAAGTGCCTGAATGTAAAGTTGTCACACCAACTTACTTACTCTGTTACTATTTGTTATCAGTTTCACCATTGTCAGACGGGACAACAACGATTGCCAACAGTTGAAAACGAAAAAGTAGGACACCTGAATGTGGGCGATAACGCACGTGGCAAATATTCGCCGCAACACCCAAAATCACGCCGCCGGCGTTATTTTTTCTTTCTCTGTTTAGCCGTGCTCGTGAAATTGGAGTAAATCGTGTTGAAAGTGCACGAACATAAATGTTACTTCGTCAATGTCGTGTGTCAAAAATCGGGACATCAAAATGATTTTGATAATTTGACGGGACAAACTTCAAAAAGAGGTACGGCCCCTCCAAAAGCAGGATGGTGCATTTATGTAGTAAAGATAGTGTTTTCATACTGGCAGGAGTCACGTTCTCCGCAAAGTGTCGCCTTGGGGAAACTAGACGCTAACACACCAATAAAATTATTATATTTCAGCGTTTCATTATCTCCAATTTATGAAGAAACGCACACCACTGAGAACGGATTAAATGGTGTTTGTAAAAAACACGATCTTAACAGGGCGTGGGGTTAAGTACAGATTTTACTTTCATTTTCTAAGTGCATGTAACATTCAGTCTTGAAAACGAAAATCGAATTAGGTCTCTTGACTCTGTTAAAATTGGTCTAAAAAATTTCCTTGTCGTGATAGGATTCTGTTTCAGTTACCGACAAGAACATCGACATCATCAGCAACTCAACAAAACGCTTCAGAGTTTATTGGGGTTCGCCAACCCTAAAATCGATTTCGAAAAAGGCGCAGGTACACGCCGACAGCCTGTGACTCGAGCATGGTAACGGAAATGAAATCCTATCACGGTAACAAATATGATGAGACCGCGTTTATGACAGTCAACGCTGAATTCGATTTTCGTTTTTTAGCAAGCTGAACGGCGTAATGCAACTTTAATTCTTGAACGGCATCCAATAGGAATGACGTCATGCCCGCAACTGGGCACGGCAAAACGAGATACACGAGGCGTCACGGTCGAGTGGATTGACTGATATGTTGTACCATTCTGACCTCAGGGAATATTTTTTATTCAGAAAACAAAAAATATGTGTATTTCATCGGCAAATTGAGGCTTTCGAGTAATCTCGAAGCACGGTGATCGAGTACAAAAAGCCTAATTATCCGCACTGTGGTCGTCGGTTAGTCAGTCGACAGAGCACTGATGTACGTAGCGATGCTGCACACATCAACGGAACAATTAAAAAATCCGGTGCAGCTAATTAGAACGGACTCAAATTACAAAGCTATAGCCTGTGTTTCAGTGGAATTTGACTGGGCAAGTAATTTCTGGGAGCAATCTCAGTCGTCTAAAGTGTTACTCCAAAGCTTATTATGTGAGCGTCTGACTATTGGTCCAGGTTGTAAAAATGACAAATCCTTTGAGATCATTCAGTTATTCATGCGCATGGCCAAGAACAAAAGTGATTAATTATCTATAAAACCGACAAGTTTCCAGGTTGTTCTAATGCTAACATACCATAGCCAAGAGATTGGACTAACTGACAGAACATAGTAGCGATACTAAACACTGAGCTGTACCACGGCATCCAACTCCATTGTTTAGGATACAGCCCGTATTTATTTATAGGTGCCACATCCTCCATCATTCACCGCGTGGTCAAACTATGGGGGACAGCTGTATCGGTGGTTTGCCGCCTGTCTGAGGTCTTCACTGAAATGACACATCCTAGAAGGTTACATTACATTGTGCTTGAATCTTTTTTGGCCTAATTAACTTTTGGACACAATGTCTTGTTGAAGTACACTTTACTCGGCTCGTCCCGGCGTCTGCCAGCATGTGACTGACCCTACAATAGCAGGTATGAATTAGTACTGCCCTCGCAGGACATTCGGGCCGTTGCGGAATTCGTTTCATCGAAATCGCGGTACCACGGTTAGCATATACGATTCAATATCGTGAAAACAACCACCGACGTGGCAGGCGCCTGTTTCTTGGAGTGAGAGATTAGCCAAAAGACAATTTTCGTCAAATTGGCTTCGACTTTTCAGTAGTCTACCAAGCAACTACGATTTTCTGTCTTTTGGCTTCAAGTTACCAGGTCAACCCCAAGACTGATTTTTAGCCAAAAGGTAGACTCGTCGCGAAACACTGAGTCCGCACGGCAGGTGGTGAAACCCTTTCGTTCACGAGTCGACTCAGTCACCTAGATTTACCAAACAATATGTCGTGGAAATCGAAATTTCCTGAGCCCGCTCAACAATGAGACAATTTACGAGAACGGGAAGTAGGAAATTGTCCCCTTGTCAAAAGCAGAAATGTTTGCCGGATTTACATTACATTTGGTGCCCCATAATGAGTTCAGTAATCAAAACACCGCAAGTGGAAATAAACTGACCAGCTCTAACAGTGCACGCTGGCTAACAAAATAAATTGCGAAACAGTCACGATAATACCTACGTAGGTGATAAAAACTGTGTGGTTAACAATTGCGGTTCGAAAAAGACAGCAGGACCCCACGACTTGTAATTTATTATACGGGCTGATTGTAATCAATTCATTGTTTTTATCCATCAGTCACGTCAAAACAACACAGCAAGGTTATTTTTGTCGTACGATATTAACCAGCTGCGCTATTACTTGATAATTGTGAATTGATGAAAATTAATGTTGAGATATGACTCGAGAATATTGATATTTGTGAAACGGAAGAGCCTCGAGAGAATATTCCATTTAACACAAACGAAGAACGGGAACTGAAAACATTGGCAATCAAAATAGAAATGAACAAACCACGTGTTTTATTGAATACCTATTACCTCCGGTTTCGTACCCGGCGGAGTACCGACTCCCATAGAAGAGACATACGCAACACGTACATGCCGCTAAAAGAAGAGAGTCTTTTTAACCGACCAGTTTCCTTCAAATCGCGGTCATGCTATTCCTTGGTGTGACAAGTTAATTTCATCCCTTGCCCACTCAAGTCACAGGCAACGCGTCATACTTGAGCCATTTTCCAATTTGAGAATTTAAGAGTTGGTCAACCCCGATAAACTCTGAACAGTTTTCTTGAGCACTTGATGGTTTCGACGTCAGTTCTCGTTGGTGATGTAAGCAGAATCCCGTCACGAAAAAGACAAATATTAAGACATGGATCTTACGAGAGAATAAACGCTTAAAATTCGATTTTCATTTTTGCCAGATTAATAGCCGAATGGGGGTGAAATACGTACAGCTTTATATGTTGAAAACGCATTACCCTAAAGAACATGAGAGAAAATCCGAGAACGGCCGCATTGCAACTGAATTGTCGACGTAACGTAGGAGTCGGCGCACAGAGCAACATAGACCCAATGATGACTACCAATACATCCCCTTCGCCTACGGTGAGGGATAACTAAAGGGTATAAATGTACAAATCCGCGCCTCCGTCAATAGGAATTTTGTTTTAGGTCGTTATAAATTCAGTCTCATCTCCGAGTCGTCCTTTATTTATAGAAAGATTTCTAGGCTAAGAAGAACTAACATCTAATTACTGCATCAGACAAGCTACGATTTGCTCTTCACCTGGTTAATTTCAGTCGCCGAAACACTGAACTCGAAATTTCAGGCAATTTCAACTCAAGCAAATTTCTTTGATTCAGAAGATCAAATATGTCTGGGAAGAAAGTCTTCAGAGCTGGTTACACACGGCAACCAGGTTTATGGGGAAAAAGCGGACCTTCCTTAATTAAAGCCCCAATCTCATAACCTGAACCCTTTTGTAGGAAACTTCATTAAAACAGGCAAACTTTCGAAGGGACTCAGATCACGAGTAACCTGCTCTTCCGAACAGCACGTTCCACATAAGCCAGCCCCGGAGGAGTGTGCTGACGGTCTTTAACGTGGGAATAGCCTTTACAAACACCAAGACAAGGATAGGTGAGGTGCATTACCCCGCGCGGAGTTTTAGGGCATCAGTGGAATTTTGGCAACATAAAGGTACGCCCCAGCCAAGCAGCAAGTCAAGCCTATCCATAAAGACACCCCGGAGCGCGTAAATCTTCGTCAGAAAGTAGGACACTGTAATTATTTCCATCAGATTAGGTTTGTTGTCTTGGAAACATAAAGTATATGGTAATGCACTGTCTGCAGGGTGAGTAGGATGTAATGTGTAAACGAAACTTAAAAGTCGTGAACTATATATTTCTGTACCATTGACTGTTTATTTGTATGGCCACTAGAATGTGCAAAATATTTTGAATCCATCAAAAAACTGGAAAATGTCACCGTTTTTAACAGAAATCTATTTACCACATTTCATGAAACTTTAACATAACGGAAAAAATGAAATTGCCACTAGGAGACAAAAGTTCATAGATCCATCTGAAAGTTGTCGTATTCCATTGTCAACGTCAAGCAAATACACTTGCTAAATTTAATAAACACTCTGCAGAGGGCTTAGGAGATACAGCTAAGTGCGCAAAAAAACTGCCACTAGGGGGCGCCACAGTAACTGAAGCCGGAAAATCATCGTCAACCATCCTCTTCACACTAACAATATATAAGCCAATTTTCACAATCATCCTAACAGTGGTTTGGTTGAAAGAGGGTGGACGGCAAAAACAGACTAGAAAACATTGAAAATGGCACTAGATGGGGCAAAATACGCCGAATCTATCTGAAAACCGGAAAATGTTGTTTCTTTAAAAGAAAGCTATTCAACAAATTTCACGAAAATTCGTCAAGGAACTTCAGAGAAACAGAGGAAAACTGAATAAAATAGCCACTAGGGGGCAGTGTTAGTAGGACCCGTCTTTAAGTCATCGTCTTCCGTTGTCAACATCCCTGCTAAATTAAGTACAGATCCTGCAACTTGAACAGTTTAGGAGATACAGCCATGGGCGCAAAAAACAAAACTGCCGCTAGGACAGCGCCATAGTAGTTCAAGTCGTCGAAAAATCAACGTAAGCTGTCCTTTAACTAGTAACAACATACATGCCAATCTTCACAATCATCCTTAGAGGGGTTTGGTTGATACAAGGGTAGAGGACAAAAACAGACTCGACAACAGTAAAAATGGCCACTAGGTGGCGCAAACTATGTCAAATCCATCCGAAAATAGGAAGATAGCATCATCTCACTATTAGATGCGTATGTGCCAATTTCATGAAAATCGGTTGAGGACCCTTGAAGATACAGCGGCAGACGTAAAAAACTAAAATTGCCACTAGGGGGCACAGTGGTATTCAGGTCTGTCCAAAACTCGTCGTCATCCACTGTCAACATCTTATAAATACATTTGCTGCATGTAATAAAGATACCGTAGAGCCTTTAGGAGATACAGCTATGGGCACAAAAACAAAAAAAACTGCCACTAGGAGGCGCCACAGTAGTCGAAGTCGTTGGAAAATCATCGTCGACCGTCCTCTTCGTAGTAATAACATACATGCCAATTTTCGCAACCATCCTTAGAATGATTTGGTTGACAGAGGGGCGGACGCCAAAAAACTGGCACGAAAATACTAAAAATGGCCACTAGATGGCGCAAAATACCTCGAATCCACCCGAAAACGAAAGGATAGTGTCCCCTAATTAATAGATGCCTAAGAACCAAATTTCATGAAAATCGGTTGAGGACCTTTGAAGATATAGAGGCAAACGGAAAAAACTAAAATTGCCACTAGGGGGCACAGCGGTATTCGGGACAATCCGAAACTCGTCGTCCTCTTTCGTCAACCCTATAGGAACACACCTTCCAAACTTCAATAAGTTCCTGCAAGGGGTTTAGGAGACACAGCCGCGGACGCCCAGACGCCAGAATGCCGAGACAGTGATGACGGCAATATGCACCCCCATATAAATATGTGGGCGCATAATAATAGGAATATTATTTTACCCATCACGATTAAAACACCCCCAAGATACACCTTTGGGGAAAGCAGAAAAAAACAAGCGGAATTCACCACTCTTTATTGAAGAAAAATATTCCAACAGTCAATATAAGATTTAATTCTTAAGTTTATGGATGACTAATCAAAGAATCCATGTGTTAAGACATCAACATGACCATAACAGACCACCATCATGTCTGTGCTCATACATGAACCTTTAAAGTTATTTAGGACCTTCCTTGTCCCCAAGTGGTATATTTACTCACTTATTTACAAAAATTACATAATTCAACTCTATAAAAGTATATATTTTCCGAAAGTGGAAAGCCTGCACATTTTTTTACTTCATACCATTTTGCATTAACTGGGTGACTGACTGGTTTGTAAAATTTAGCAAAACGAAAGGTACATTTATAGCACAACAGTACCTTAACATGATCAAATATCGTTTGACATAAATACTTCCAACTATAATTCAGTTTTCATTTTATGCAACATTTGAGTTTTTCATACAAATCATTTCATATTTCTGACACACCCTCTCACAAAAGTGGAGCATTTTAAGTTCAATACTTAAAGGTATTTTGAAAAATAACGCATGAAGCATGATTTGTGGAAGTATTATATGAATCCAACCAGTCATTTCTACATATTGATGTTCCAAAGAGAGACAAGTTTGGAATTTTTCAAAGGCACTACATAACCTTAAGCGAGAACAGTTCTGTACAACAATGGTTTAAAAATATACTATGTCATGTTTCAAATATACCGTAGGGTAACATTCGTTCGCTACCGCATCCAAATCCCATTATTACTTATACATAAGCATTTTGTACACTTCATATACATAAGCATTTTTGTACACTTAAAATACAGTGCAAAATTCTTTTTTTACAAAATTAAAAAACATAACATTTCAAAACCTTTAGAGAATACTAACAGCATACAACAGTTAACAGGCGGGGCACTATTTCTAATCCAGGTATTATTACCAGGTATTATTAGAGGACATTATCTTCTGAACTCAAATCACGGGTAAAATTTAACAGTAACATCCCACCACATGGTAGCATACAACAAGTTATGTTCAGGGCATTTCAAATAATTATTTAACAATTGCTTAACAATATCTTCATTTCATCTTACCAGTAACATATGACAAAAAGCCACAGGTATCTTTTTGGTATTCCTAGTACTCCATAAGTACGTCTGCCCCACTTAAGGTGAGAAAACAGAGAAAGCATTACACCCTGCACTACAATACATTCTTTGCTAGAAGCTAATCTCACCAGCAAGCTAAAATGACATAAGGGTATCCTTATCAAGAATAACAGATTTTTATACATTTTGCAAAACACACTTCTCTCACCAACCACAACTTACCTTTACACCTGAGACATGATACATAAGTCTACATAAGCAATATTTTCTGGCATAAGAAAAGTTTCAAGCACCAAAATCAATGCCAGTACTTAAAAGCACAAAGAGAGCACTAAATGTCATGACAATCAAAGACAAATTGCTGCTGTGGAAGCTAAACACAGCACAGTACAACTTGCATAATTTGCTTCCAACTAAACCAAGAGATTTTATAGCAGAATATTTAGGAGAACTGGTCCGATGGGAAAGCCCGAGTTTTGGGCAGAACAGCAAAATTTCGTTACCTCAAAATTTTCAACAAGAGTAAACAAGACAATTTTACTTAATACTTAATTGAAAAATTTACAGTAGTCATCAATAAACACAATGAAATTTTGAACATTTCTTACAAGACCAAACGAAAAAATAATTAAGGCCTTCAATTGTGTTCCAATTTCTGGAAAGTTTACCGCATTCGATATTTACAAAGCATTATTTACAGCCTGAAACCAGTATGTTGCAAAACAACCTGTCGTGCATAACCACAAAAAATCTTGAAAACACATTATTTAAGTTTTAAAAGGAGTTTTGAAATTATATACACAATTTGTGGGACCACAACGTAAAACAAAATTCGCAAAATCTGAAGCATGATATCAGGTATGCAAATCATCACCCAGAGAACTCAAGGAAATTAATAAATTAATATTGTTGCAGATTTCTTGCAACAAAAATAAATCAAAAGTTTAAAGGCACACTGTGTCAACTGGTTGTTTACAATAAGCAGCTTCCAATTCAGTAGATAGTGAACTTGACAGATATTCATAACATACAGCTTTTATGTCCAATACATAAATGTCAACAAACACTACATCCTGCCAGTCTCTAATGTCTCATTAATCACTGCCTCGAAAAATACTTTCAAAACGTATTACTGACAACACTATTGCTAGTCACTAGTGACCTCTCATGGCTAAGGAGAGAGGCATTCGCTTTCTTATCAGCATATGACCGTTAGCCAGTCTAAACTTACTTAACCAAAATCCCAATTACAGCCGACAGTCCAGACGGGAAAATTACTCAATGAAAGTTACTAGTAAATAAAATGATTAAATACAGATAAACTGGCATTAATAATGACTGTGGTGAGACAATCCCCTAGTGCTTTTGTTGATTTTGTACATTTCATTTTGTTGCTAAAAATCTTAGTCATTGTACCGAAAACTGTAAATTGTTCTTTTTAAATGTGCTGTAGCTGATATGCTGTTTGTTGCTCTAAGTGGAAGATTACTATTTTCAGACAGGTTAATACTGACTTTGTACATTTCGTTTGTATGAGAACTTGGCCGTTGCAGTGAGAAGTGTAAATAATCCCTTTCAAAATTGATGTTCCAAAGATTGTCTTTAGCATGCGAGTCTTCAGAAATATTTAGTTGATTCAATAATCTATGAATTTTGCTAGCTCAAGTCTTAATCACGCACAAATTAAAGTGTATTCCGAAATAGATGAGTAAAAACAAAGCCAACAACCTGTTGGTCATGTGCTGAATTACCAATGGCGAAGTCTACCGATTTTTACATAACGTTTGACCGTTGAACTTACCACTTGAGCAACACTTATTACGAAACAGCCCCCAGCAGACATCAACGACCAGGGTCAGCCCGCCCCGCGATTTGCCTGACCTCAGTGGAGTGCTTTTAAAAAAATTACTAAAATGCATGAATTGAGATTTACACTGATGTCAAAGGAAGGTAAGGATCACAATCACATTCGACTTTAAATGAGTTGTTCATTGTTTTAGGGCAATATTTGTAACAGCCTGGCGTGGTATTGCATTGTTTACATGTACAACCATGAGACAGTAAACCCTCTACCCACATTGCATTGTGTAAGGTGAGTTTAAAGATGACGGATTTTCACAGGAGGTATGTATACCACTTCTCCCAGGTAGTGCAAGCTGTACTTGGTCACATTGCACCCATAGTAAAATGCAATAGGGTGACCACTTGTCAGGCTATAGTTACAACCTTTTTGTTGATTTACAGCATTTTCCCATTTCCAGAAGGAGCTTTTTACCCAGTTTTCACAGAAATTTAGAGATTCAATGGGTCAAACACTTGCCGATTTGAATAGTTAAGCCTCAGTAACATCTTACTGCACTATACAAGAAACTCGACACCAAGTTTATATTATAAAAAACAAAACATGTCTTCCTTTAAAGTCCTTTATCGGCCACCTTAGCCGTCACACTGAGCTGTTCACTTCACGCTTTCAATTTTTGTGAAGACCAGTCTACGACTAGTATTTTCGCTGCCAAACAGAAGATCAAATGCCATCGCTCACATTAACAATAGTTCTCCACTTTTGACAATACCTCACATACGGCAGAGCTCACAACTTTAATGTCAGCTACAACTGCGCAGACTCGCCCACAGGTGGAACTCTAACATCTAGGAGACTGGAACTGCGACATTGATGATTCCGATCATAATCTAAAGAATATAAAACCCATAAATATGAAAGGCAACAACAACAACTGATTCATGAGCACAACTGACCATTCTTTAGACCCGGAACAACTGAACTCCATGAATAACATTGGCGTGAAAATTTAGTTAAACCACACTGTGCCACACTATTAGTCAATTTTTAAATGAGTCTCAGCAACAGTTTGGTGGTTTTGGGCCCTAGTCAACGAAGATACCAAACACAAGAAATCAGGTTGATCAACTCAGATGTAACATTTATAAGTGCAGTGTGGAAGTTAAAGATACTAGCCTCACCCCCTGTGCGTGTAAGTAGAGGTTGTGCGTGTTAGAAACTAGGTCAAATTTATTTTAGTTACACAGAAGTACGTTTACCACACGGGGCACGAATAACTCATGTCAGGTTCTCTTACTCAGAAATAAATATCCTAACACTGATGTAATGAAAAGATAGAAATTGGTAGGAATGCACTTTTAGAATGCAAAAAGCATCCACTAAATTAGTGGCGATAAAAGACAATATCGCATCACGTGATACAAGAGATACCTACATCAATTCACAGCAAAGAGAGCCAAAAAATGTAGCTTAACAAGAGCAATGCAGGGTTTGATGAGTGCTCACCAGGTGCATTGCATTGGTGTTAGATTTCATTGCAATCTGTAAAACACGTCTCTAGATATCATCAGTACATTGTCTTCCCAAAAAATACTGCACCAGGCCCCAGGACAGATTAGAAAGTTGCAAAAACATGCACTACCGTAGTGACGTCCTACATTCCTTGAGCCAAATCTCATCAATCTCATTAAACTTGGGTTTTTGAGACACTGAGCAGACGGAAACCGGACAAAACTATTGCTTAGGTCAAATCTGTCCCAAAAGTGACTGTGGTCCCGGCACATTGCTGGCAAATACCCCTGAGTCAAGTTTCACTAAAATCCATAAATTCAGTTCCCTAACCATCACCTGTAAATGCTCTTTCCCACAAAAATAGTGAAAAGATCAGACCAAAACAGTCACTAGAAGGTGACGGAATGGTTGAATCCACGTGAAAATCGACTGGCGCCAGCAGAGTGCTGTCATATATCTCTGCATGAAGCTACATTAAACCGACGATTATTTTTATGGCTGAAAACACATTCTTGGGATCACTGTTGGATAGGATAGACATGCTTTGAACAAAGCTATAAAAATTAAAATCTGGTTTTTGTAATTTTATTACAAATCGGCAATTCCCACCTATGTCTGCCAGACATACACTGACATTAAGGATTGTGACTTCACTAGTTTTAACTACTCAGTGTAGTTTATGGTATGGGATGTAGCAGAAAGCTTCACATTAGAATCTGTGCTGTGGCTGAGGTCTGAAGATCATTTTTCTCGCCAATTATGTCACTTTAAAATCCATCACCTTGTTAGATGTATGGAAATAAGCTCTCCTCCTTAAGTACTGAAAAAGCCTCTTGACAAAACCAAAATGGCCATTGGGGTACTGCAGAGATCGAATCTGCCAAAAAGTCTACTGGTGCTGGCGCATTGTGGTTAAAGTCAGTTATCAAAAATCCCACAAAAATACTGAAAAGCCCCACCCTGACTGGCTGACAAATATACACTTGGCTGTGTCAAGTTTCACTGAAACCCATTATAGCTTCTCAAGATACAATACAAAAACACTTTTCCCCAAAAGTAATAAAAAAACCTTATAAAGACCAAAACAGACAAAACAGTGGGCGCTGCAGTGGTCAAAACTGCCTAAAATCGTTGGTGTCAACCCATTGTTGTTACCAATCTTTCCTTGTTACAAACCAGTTCTCTAGATAAAATCAAGAAACACTCATCACCCACTAAAACCACTGAAGAGCTCTGGCCCTGGGGGGGAGGGGGGGACTTGAAAAAGGTTGCCTTGTGTTGCCTCAGTGATGCTTTGCACCTTTGAGCCAAATTTGATCGAAATCAGCCTTGCTTTTTGAAATATCTCACAGACACCCGAACAACCGGACAGGATGACTACAAAATGCAACCGCATGTTTTAGATTTGGGCACATAAAACCCAAAATTGCCACTAGGGGACATAGCAGTAGTCGAATAAGTTCAAAACACATCGCCAACCATTGGTTTTGCAAAAAACATCGGACACACAGACAGATGATGGCGGCAACATACACATACAGTGCAAGCCAAAAGTATTCAGACAAAATGAGCCCCAACTCAGCATTATGATGGTTGTGCTGAAGAGGAATTAATCATCAGAGTAGTGTTCCCTCATGATCGAGAATGAAGAGAAGTTCACGGGAAAGTTAATTTTATCCTGTATTGTATGTATACTTGGGTGCAGAAAAATTCATTGCACGGAAACACACCTTTTGATATTTCTTCATCTTAGACTTACCTATTTCGACATTTTTCGCAGGAATAAAGTCTAACTTATAAACGTCTTCATCTGTAACAAGTAAAACTGATCAGGCAAACACACAAAAGATAACTTTCTGATCACCTTAAAAACAAGAGCTCAATGCAGTTGGGCAAAGCAAGGCAAACGAGAGGGTTGGGCAATTTTAGCCTCACATTCAGCCACACTCTCATGTAAAAACACCAATTCTGACCTTGCTCATGAATAACAAATCATTTATTTACTGTCAGAGGTTTTTCATAACACAACATATTTTATGACCAATCATATTCTTGCTAAAATTTACATCAGAAAATGAACTGCAAGCATCTAACATGCATTTTAGATTCATAAAAGCACATTAAAGATGCTTGACAACATTTCAAACTCTGATGCATAAAAAGACCTTCAATTAAAAGAAATTGGACATTTTTGTGCAAAACGTGAATTCGAGCAAAGCTGTACGGCTTATTGCAATACGTCATTGATAGCTACATCACAAACTAGCTATTCAGTTTGTAATTCTCATCAAGCTCGGATAGTATGAGTGTCTTTCACCCCACAGCACTGCAACACATTGTCATAAGCTGCGTTCCAAGATGGCAGTAAGGTAAGTGGACACATGTTCGGTGCGAACTACAGCATCAATACAATGAGGACGAAAGTTTCAAGCAGCGGGATTCAGGACTTATAAGACGAACTTACATGTTACACCCCAGTCACGACCTACAGACAGTGCATTACCATTTCCTTTGTGTTTCCAATGCAGTAAACCTACTCTTATGGAAAAAATTACCAGCTCACAACTTTCTAACAAAGATTTATAGACTCAATTAACTCAGGCATGTCTTCATGAATAGGCTAGGCTGGGGCGTACCTTGCCATTGCCAGAATTCCTTTGATGTCCCAAGAGACCGCGCAGAGAAATGTACCTCGCCTAGCCTAACCTTGGTGTAGCAAGGTGTGTAAATCCTATTCCCATATCATGTATAAAGCAATTTTTGGTGTCATTACCCGGTTTACAGTGAGAGGTTCAACAAAAAGTGTAAAAAGCCAACATCAACAAATACCCATGAATGAGAGAAGTTATGTCATGCGTTCAATACCTCATCCCCGAGAATGAATCATGTGCAAACTACTTTAAAGTCACGTAGGACCCTAGACAAAAGGCCAACTTCAGAACACGATATCTCACAAATGGCCGATGGGATTCACATGAAACTTTCACATACTCTGCTTATTGCATTGTTCTCCATAAAAACTGTTAAATATTGTGTTAAAAATATTCCACTTGTGCATGAGGACTTATCAAATCATAGGAGTTTTGCTGTGATTTTCAAGAAAAATTAAAAGTTGTACAATTAAATGAAAAGAAAATTTAGAAAACTGAGATTACACCATCAACATTTATATCAAATTTAATGTGGCCACGCTATTGACACTGTTGTTTTGTTACCACATACCTTTATTTTTTGCTAATTTTACATAAAAGACATGGATACATAATAATACATACTTAATAAACACAGATTGGTAAAAAGTCAAAATTGAAATTCAACAGGCCTTATACAGAGTTACAATTTACTGGCTTAACACACAGACCTGATGACAAGGTTCCGCATAAACTTAATGAGACCTTAACATAGAATGTCCGCATTCAGACAAATCACGTGGATTCCTTATCACATGAACACAAACATTCAGACAAATCACGTGGATTCCTTATCACATGAACGCAAACATTCAGACAAATCACGGGGTTTCCTTATCACATGAACGCAAACATTCTGACAAATCACGTGGATTCCTTATCACATGAACGCAAACATTCTGACAAATCACGTGGATTCCTTATCACATGAACGCAAACATTCTGACAAATCACGTGGATTCCTTATCACATGAACGCAAACATTCTGACAAATCACGTGGATTTCTTATCACATGAACGCAAACATTCTGACAAATCACGTGGATTCCTTATCACATGAACGCAAACATTCTGACAAATCACGTGGATTTCTTATCACACGAACGCAAACATTTTGACAAATCACGTGGATTCCTTATCACATGAACGCAAACATTCTGATCTGCTTTCTCTTCTCAATCTACTCAGTATCAAAAACTAGCACTTTTTTTCATTAGCGACACCTAGTGGATATCGAATCAACCATTAATTGACCCTTTAGCATATATGAGGATTTTGACTGTACTTACTATTCAGATGTGTTTCTTGAGCACCCCCATAAGTGCTGGCTGATCCTTTTGTTTGTATACACCTTGGAGAAGGCAGAGTCTGCTGCAATACTTCACACGATTGGCCAGATAAATGCTGGCGCGATTCATTTTGTTGCACTCCAGTATGGCCTAAAAATTTCCATAAGATGATGTTAGTTGCACATTACATGTGTCTTGGCACAATTCAGGATTACAATTAAGGCCTGAAGGAGTGGATATAGGTGGAATATAAAGACATTACCTGTACAGAGTGTAGAGGGTCGCTTGTCACTGATAATGTTCCTGTCGACCATGTTGACCTTATGATCAATTAGAGGACAATCACTGCTACATCCTATAAAAATCAGAAAAGGATTATCACTGAAGGACATGGACCAATTGTACTGTTAATAACAAAATGCAGGTGGTCTGACACACAGACATGTACAGGATACAGCTGAACCTATTGCAACAAACAGGTGAAACCATTTTTCGTAATCCAAAGCATATGACCTTACACACATTAACACCAAGCTGAGGAGCTCGAGTGCTCACCCAAGGATCTAGCCCTGTGGTCCAGTGGGATTCATATTTTATTTACCTTACACACATTAAGACCAAGCTGAGGAGCTCGAGTGCTCACCCAAGGGTCTAGCCCTGTGGTCCAGTGGGATTCATATTTTATTTACCTTACACACATTAAGACCAAGCTGAGGAGCTCAAGACCTTACCCAAGGATCTAGCTCTGTGGTCCAGTAGGATTCGAACAAACGATCTCAGCCACACAACCCACAAGGCCACATTGGTTCATGGCCACAGAATTAGAGGACAATATTAACTTGATGCGACATGATTTGCATCAGTAATTAGTACTTTGCTCTAGTAGCTGTCCATACAATCAAGATCTTACAGAAGAGAAAGATTTTTGACTTGTTTCCTAGAAGAACACTGACTGCCACCTATGTCATGTTCCTATTTCTCAAAGCTGTAAATAATGTAAACTTAAAAAAATGTTGTTTTATAACATCTACACCATACAACACAACACAACCAAACAGATTATTAATATTGTAATCCCTATTTTTGTTGAGAAATTTACCAAAAATGAAATTTCTTATCGCATATAGCAACAGTCTGGTGAAGTAAAGCTCGAAAGCGCCGCGTTTTACAAAGCGAAGTGTCTGGTAGAGCACAAAAGATTTCAGAAGGATTTATCAGCATAAGATCTCCATAGTTACGTAACTAGCCCCATTGTGTGACCTGTGTACACTGTCAATTAACTGGTCATAAAGCTTTATTACTTCAGCCTAGTTATTTTCAGTTCCAAAAACACAACTTCTAAACTTTTTGTCGGAGATCACGTTTGATATTTTATTCAAATTAATGATAAAAATTACTGCAAAATCATACCTCACACATTTGAATTTGTTGTTGTGTTGTCTAAGTACTTTGGCTCTGGCCCTAAGCACGTATGAATATTCATGTACGCTTTTCCACTTGTTTAGTTCATTCTGTTCGAAAAGTTTTGAAAAATAACAAAACATGTGACTGTTCAAAAGATATTTGAAAAGGTTCTTGTCAATCAGTATCGCATAATGTAGCACATTTCGCTGGGGTGGCATAATTTTTTAAACTATTCCAACCCCGCATGAGTTATGATAGTGACTCAACGAAAGTTTGTTTACGTCATGCAACATGGTCGGGCATTTCTTAACATGATTTTTTAATAGACGGCTACTTTGGCTGTGTTGAAGTGCAGCGAAAAAGTGGAGGCTGTGGTCGAGCTGTTGTCATACGAGCAGACGTTGTGATTGATGACGTCGATGTCACACATGATCGCTACATTGTATGTTGTATGCGTCCCACGCTGGCCCAGTGCCGGTGGCGAGTACCGTTTCGTCTAACGAAATCCGCATTCGAGTGCTTCCACGACAAGAGCAAGAAAGGCGAAGCTGTTTTTATTTTCTTTTTATTATATTTCAGTATATTTATAGTTCATTTTGATTCGATGATGTCTAAGCCAGTCAGTCTAACAATTGTTATTAGCTGGACAGATAGGGTTGTTTGCCTCTGGAACCCGCACCCGAGCAATTAGCAAACAATATGAATGCGGCAAGTTTTAGAAAGCGTGTCAATGTAACAGTAGCACTAGAGGGATAATCCTGCAGGTTTAGGCGTATATATTGTCTCAATTTACCAGTTGTGTTATTAAACACAAGATTATTAATTTACGATAATTCCAAAATTTTTTTCATTTCATTCCATTACTTAACAAACCTCCTAAAATTTCGTCATGAAAACACGCTTGGATCATAATACTTCAAACTCGGTTGAAGTGGTTGTTGATCCATAAGTCTTTGTAATAGGCTAGCTGTAACGGGCCGGCTGTAATGGGCCGGCTGTAACGGGATGGCTGCAACGGGCCGGCTGTAACGGGCCAGGCTGTAACGGGCCGGCTGTAACGGGCCGGCTGTAACGGGCCGGCTGTAACGGGCCAGGCTGTAACGGGCCAGGCTGTAACGGGCCAGGCTGTAACGGGCCAGGCTGTAACGGGCCAGGCTGTAACGGGCCAGGCTGTAACGGGCCAGGTTGTAACGGGCTGGCTGCTAATAGGCTACTGCCTATAGTTTGACTCTTCAATAATTATGTATTAGTGCTGATGACATCATGCCAACAATGGAACGTTTCTAGACTTAAACTTTTGTGTTACAAGACCCCTGGACATGCATTTACTGAGTAGATGGCAGTCCACCGTCACCTGACGTTGCAGACACAAATGTTATTTGTCCTTTTGATGTTCATTGAACAAATTCGATATGATGGTGACCCTGGTCTTGTTACTCAGCAGTCATATTTTGTACACCAAGTTGCTTAATACCTGATTTACGTACTTGTTGTTGTATATTTTGCGGTATTATTATGCCAGAGAGACTGTGGATGCAATTGCGTGTACTTGTGCTTTGCCGTATTTTTGTAGATATTTTATAGATATATAATAAGATATGTAAGTTTCAGTATAAACTTCTTCCTGTAGTACATAGTGTGATACACAGTAGTTAGTTACTGCATAGCAGCCCTAATAAAAATCTTAATTTTATGCAGTGTGCCACTGTGCATTTTGGTACCTGGTCATTTTGGACAGATTCGGATCTTATACAACCAGACTGAGTGAATATTTAACTTTTCTGCTTTAGTCTATGTCGCTATTAACTAGGACCAATATATATGTATATTACTAACAGGTATTAAGAAGGGATTTTAACCAGTATTACACTTTTATTACCTGGTGTATATCTTGTCTTCACAGTGATTTGGAAAGTGATGCTTTGACTATTAGTTATAGACTTCACTTTTGCTCAAGAAGTGTATATTGTTTGTAAAAAAGGTTTACTTAAATAAAACATTTTAAAACTAACCAGCTCGTGTCTTTCTTTTGTGAATGGCAATCGAATATCGCACTTAAATTTGCTTGCCCATCAATGGTTTAGTTACTCATGCCGTACTTAATTTCAATATTAACCTTTGCGTCCAGGTTAAAAGTTAATGTCTTACTTTGTGGTTTGATGAAAATTTAGAAATTTTGCCAAATTGTTGTGAACACATCCACTACTGCAAGAAACTATAGGAACACCACATTGATCCACCTTCACTGGTATCAGGCTTCTATTGTGAGTCAGCATGCGTGAATAATTGGCTGATAAGCCACCTATGGAACTACTTTTGGCTGAATGGATGACCAGGCCATAAAATGATAACTAGCTAAGACCAGTTAAATAATGCTGCATGGAATAGTTAATACCTTCATGGAAATTTTGAAAGAGTGGGAATCTTCTGCTAGTCTTTCGCCGAAAATGTTTTAAAAAACTTGGTTTACCGACCTCTGATTTTCTGGATTATGCAAACATTACAATTAAAATTTGCAACGTTTTCATTTCCGTCATCATTATGCTATGGAAACAAGAAAAAATTGGCAACAATCTGTACAATCAACAAAGAATATGTCGTAGCATCACCTAGCCTTGGTGGAAAGCTGAGTGTATACCGGGCGCTTACAAAAATTCATTTCACGGGGAGGGTACGCTTATTGTAGCCTAAGGCAGTTGAAACCCGGTTTCTGAAACGGGTATAATCAGAAGCTAGGATTTATCAAATTTTTGCTCTGTGACGTATTTGTAGCCTATGACAGTCTTTCTAAAAAATTGTGGTGCATTGCTATCAAACTCCGTTGTTAAATTACAATCATTTTTCGAAAAATTGTGCTGAAATCCCAGGGCTAAAACTTGCCGACTGATACGTCGCTGAATAGGAAAACTTGAATTCTTGAATAAAAATACAGTTTCGACTCAACAAATTACCTGAAATCTTCCTTATGTTTTACAATTTTTAAGTTCATGTGGAGTCCAGATTAATTGCGATTAAGTCCAAATCTGCGCTACATCATACCCCACAACACGAGAAAAATCTCTGGATGAACACACATGTTGTTGTCACGTGACGTTTGTTTTGAAGTTCGTCTGCATATGAGAGTGGGTGAGCGAGCGCGTGCGGGTCATCGACGACAGACTTTTGTTACAAAAGTGGGGAGGATTATGCAAGAAAATGGCATATATTAGATTGTTTTTCACTTGAACGGCTGCAATGTGCAAGGTGAGTGCCGGTTAATCCGCAGATTTTGTGTACACAGGCCGATGGTTGTTAGCTCCACCGTGGAGTAAAACATTAATAGTCCTAGGCTCGATCTACATGTTGGGGATGAGGTGACGAGGTGAACTACCCAGGCTGTGTGAAATTTCTGGGTCTAACGGAGATACTGACGCAGTGGTACCTATAGTCAAGACTATCGTCAAAATCCAAATTCATTTCATCGTGTCCCTGTCAATAATAACAGCATGCTTAAGTTTCTTAATGTTCGTACTTCAGGAACATAGCGATCCCATGTTTTGTATAAATACGCGCACGCCGCAGATCACATCTTGGAAATTTCTGAGTTGACAGATGACAAAATAATGAGCACAATGAAATTAAACAACGTCGTTTTACAGCTTGTAAGAGCTATAATAAACGTATTTTGAATATTGCAATGCATGTGTTCCAAAATCTAAATAACTTGGGTCCTATATTTTTGTATTTGTGCACGCCGATCAAAGTAATCGTGAGTGTTGCTGTGTTGCTGAATCTCTTATTCTGGGCCGATTTGAAAAATTCAAAGTTGTACAAACATTTTTTTTTCTCAAAACTACGTAAAACGCTCTTCATAAAAAGTACGGTCATCTAGGCTAGATTGTAATCAGCTGATCGTATCCGCATGAGCGAAGCCAATTATCCTCGCTCGTGACTCAATGAATAGAGCAGCTAGACGGGATCCCTTTGATTGTGAGCTGAGCGTAACACAACCAAGGTGGATAAATATGGTCTAGTTCAATCGGCCAAACCCCACAGTTTTCCCTGATCAGTGGGGTTGTGACGTCATCTCGTTTAGTGGGAATATTCATGGCATGAACATGGTATCTAATAACAGCTTATTAGACTCAAATGAAACAGACACTATGTTATCGACGTTGTTCTCCAGACAAAACGGGCTAGTTTCTGAATAAGATACCGTCAAAAATTGAGGCTGTAATTAATGATTTTATGAAAATATCTGTTTTCATCTGAAAAGCCCAATGAAATAAAAAAGGACATTTTGAAAACTAATTTTGAAATCTGTTCATGAATTTATTCATGAAATGAAATTTGGCCATGCCTTGTTAGTTCCTGCAACTTTGTTTCTTTGTGTTAAGTAGAAAATTCTACAATATTTCTAATTTCTATTGTACCTTTTCTTGTGGAATTTTGCAGAAAATTTGACTAAAAGCACATGCTTCCTGGTGAGGTTGTTCACCAGAAATTATCACAATTCTTTACCCATTACAGTATGCAAGGTAGTTGTTTCACCATAATAGCAACAGTTGTGAATGACCACTTGACCTGAGAAAGTAGTTCCCTTGAAAGTCAGTTATCTTCTGCTGAGCTAGACAATAGGTCACTCACGGTGCATTAGATTCGGAATAACAGAGGGTCAATAAACTCCAGCAATAAAGTGTAGGCTAAACTGGCTGAATTTCACCAAACTTTGCTGCGAAATGCTCTGCCTATTTTGCCAAAAATGACCTTTCATCTCAATTCACAAACTGGGGAGCATTCAACAGCGTAACCACTCTCAAGACACTTAGATAACACAGTTAATGCACCCCAGTTTCTTTAAAATGAAGATATCTTCAGTTGGTGGCATGTAAAACAAACTGCAGTTATTATGAAGATAACGTTAAAGACTGGAAATTTTTAAATTTGGATAATCCTGTGGGACTGTCAGCCTGCAGACTCTCATATGCTACTGAACCACTTTCAGCTTTCAACTCAGTTAAAAAGATTGACCTTTGTTCATTACTGCCACCTGGTGACAAGCAAGTCGCCGACACAAAATTACGCGTTTAACATGACAATGTAATAACTGTTCTTACCCTTCTGACAGCTTGCATCACTACTAATGCTAGTGTCAACAGAGGTCGTGCCACAATTCAATGACTCCTCTCCTGCACGCTCTATGCAATTCTTAGAATCTAAAATGAGAAAATTTATCAGTTGATGAATAGTACACTAACAGGAACTCCATAAGTTAGCTCATGTCCCATTAATTCCCAATTACTCAGGTCACATGCTGATTAAAACAATAGCATTTTAACTAGCATTTTAGTAGCAGCAAAAACCCTTCATGTGAACGGTCACAAACAATCCCAACACCCCAAAACAACTGGCATTTTTGCTAGCACTTTTCGTAGTCACACCTTTTACTTCAAAGGACACGTCGTGTGCCTTTGTTCTATCCTCACATCAATCAATTTATGACAGATAGTGAACGTGTTTTGACATCAATTTTCCCTAAAAAGTGGCTTGGCTGGTGAGGAAACAAACTAACAGCTGGCGAAAACTACCATTTTGCGGACAGCTTGACTGTGGCTAGTGTTTTCGCCACTCATATTAACCTATTACATGATGGACCAAAACCCCCAATGCCACTTCACGACAAACAAAAGCCAATAAGCACTCGGTTGACCATTTTTAAGACTAGTGAGCATGATTTCATCATAAGAAACAGTGGAAGTGAACTTATCCCAGACGTATAATATCGCCAGGAAGACACATTAACCCTGGCGAGTAATCACACTCAAGGTGACCAAGTAAACAGCTGGGAAATGGATAGCTAAGGGCCACTTAACTGGTCACAGGGTTCTACCAAATGGATAGCTCAGGGCCACTTAACTGGTGGCAGGGTTTTACCAAATGGATAGCTTAGGGCCACTTAACTGGTCGCAGGGTTTTACCAAATGGATAGCTTAGGGCCACTTAACTGGTCGCAGGGTTCTACCAAATGACACAGAAGAGAAAATGAAACCATGCTGTCATGATCGTTTTGATGCACAGTGGAGTTTGCTTAATGTCATACTCTTACGGTATATATATGTGACAAAACGTCACAAAACAGCGATGTTTCTATTTGTTGTTAAACGGTCAACTTACCATATTTTGCGGTGGAAAAACACTTTACTTTACATGCAAGATTTCCAGATTATCCAATTATAATATCACCTACAATATCGTACTGCGACACTGTCCCCACAAATTGGCAGCAAGTAATATAACAGCCTGTTTCAATATGCGTCTCGACTTTATGGCAAATAAATTCTCAAGACCTTCTTTCCGGGGTTGAGCACGCGCATATGAGTCACCTGTCACTCACATATGCAGTTGAGGTAACTTGCACTCCAGAGCATGGGAACTCACGCGCGCACCACACCAAAGTCGCAAATCAAAAGAGAACAGCGACAGTACAAAGTATAAGAGTATAGCAGCTTGACTGTAGGTTTAAGCTGACTAGGTGTTTATTTGATACTGAACTTGGGTCTCCGGTTGTTTAAAAAAAACCAACGTTCCCCAAAACTGCGACGTGAAGTCCCAGTTCTGATAATTTGCGGCTTGATGTTCCCTGGGCCTGAGGGATTCACCCCCTCCCTCATTACTGCCAATTTTCAGTCAGCCTACGTCAGATATTTCAGACTCGAATGGGAAGGATTTTGTTCTGGCTGAAACTAGCCAATGAAGAAACAAAATTAATCGGGAGGGCCAAATAGGTAGGTGGAAACAATATTCACAAAGTTAAGGTGATACTTCAAAATCCGAGAGCTTTCCATGTTGCCAAGACCACTGTCACGTTTCTCTGGATTTATTTTTTTGAATATATGTTTTATCTAAAGCAATGCAGATGGAAACTTAGCTCGGCAGACGGCATTGCTGAAATCGTAGGCATTGAAGCCAGCGGGGTTCTTAGTTTTGCGACCATGGGAAAAAAAATAAAGTGACAAAGCATTCAAGGTATTACGTTTTGAAGCAAATCCATGACCCAGGACAATAATTTGTTACTTGTATTATAATTCACATTGCCAAACCACCGTCTCCGACGCTGCCGTTGCACTCTTTGTTATCATCGATTTTTATTTAAAAATGGGTAATCGCACGTTTCCTTAGGACTGGGTGCATAATCATCAATATTGAAAAGTCCGGGATGGGCGCTTAACCGAGAGGTGGGCGCTTCACTGGAAATCTTCAAAAATCGCAGATGGGCGGTTTACCGAGCAGTGGGCGGTTAAATCGAAAATCCACCTAAAGTAGGGGATGGAGGTTAGGTGAACATGGGCGTTAACCTGGACGTTTACGGTACATCTCAAATACACTATTTAGTACCATATATTTGCTACACATTCTATTCCTTACAAACATGCGTGAGTGTTTGATGCATCCTTACCCTCAACCTCCCCCCTCCTTCATGAGCCAAAAGTCTGAAAATCACCTTAAGCCTGTATCTATGTCACTCACCTGAGGTCGTTCTGCGCTTGCAATAGATGAGAAGGGCCACAACAATAACAAGCACCACGCTGCCTAGTGATCCCAAAATAATGCCCACAACTGTAAGAACAAAATTAGTATTTCTTTTGTGAAAGGAAAGGAGCTTAGGTTATATTAGTACGTTCCTTTTAACATTTTTCCGCATATCTCTCTAGGTTCATGTGAATGGATAGGGGGTTATGGGAACCTAGAAGCCACAGCCCTCCTTCCCCCATCCATAAAAAATAATTTTGAAATGAAAATGCTCTGAAAGACGGCACTTGACGAATTGGCAGAAGAAATGGTTGATAATAAAGGCAGCTGCGAAAAGACACCCACGATACCAACAGTGATGACTTCAAAGACCACGAGACCGCTGACAACACAGAGTTTACCCCACAAGCAATGTTTGAACTCTGAGGTCCATTGTGTTGACAAACATGGCAACACCTATGACAACCACATCGTTAACAACAACAGTGATATTGCCAACAATGGAGACAAGAACAAAGATGACACCAATGCCAACAGCGGGGGTGCGATAACAACACTAGTGCGATGACTGCAATGTCAATGCCAAAGGTTTTGATGGTGTCAACACCGCAGCCAACATTGACAATGATGGCAAAATCATGCAACAACAACACCGCTGATTACACTGCAGCAGACACATTTTGACAAAGAAAACATCAAGGACAATAACAATACTCCTCACTGCACCATAATATCACGGTTTTGCAATCGTTCCATTCACGGGAGGATGCTTGTTCAACTGACAGTGAAAGTGACCTGAGAAGAGACAGGGAGGCTATTTGGGTTATAAGGAGCCAAACATTTGAGCAGCAATCAACTCCATTGGTTGTGTTCCAAAAATTCATACACAATAACCGTGCATTTTTGAAATTGCTAACTGATAAAATATAATAATGAACTAAAGTGGTGAAAACTATTAAGCAAACAACTCACCAGGTACTGAGCCTGTACGATTGTCTCGGTCTTGGGCAGGAAATAACTTGGGGTTTACTGAGAGATCAGACTCGTTGGTTTTCAATCGTGGGTTGTTGGCACCGTCAGCCCATCCGTCACTTGTAGTTGAGCCAGGGCCTGGAATTTCAGCATCTAGCGTAATTCCTTTTGTCAATTCTGTGACTACTGCATTCTGACCTCTATCCACGTCTGAACCTGTGCTTATCTCAGTCAAACTGTTATCATGGCCAGCCACGGTAGTTTGACTCTCATCTAAAAAATGTAGTCTCGTTGATATTCAAAAGCAAAACATGGAAAGGATGTAAACAAAAAGAGCACTACCTGTGTTTGTACACTTCAAACAAATAAGAAGTATGCGTTGCTAGTGGTGTAAAGAGGTGCGAGTAATTCCCGACTTAAAACCGTGTAAAAAACAACGTTAACACAAAATACACAGCACTAAACCTGTCTTGGTGTAAACACAATAAAAAATTAAAGGTTGCTTTCGATAAAAATTTGCAACATTTGTTCTGGAACAGCAGTGTAAATCACAAAACATTAAAGTCTCATCAATTTAAAACACACTACGGCAAACAAGTGAAATTTTGTTTTTGATATCTCATGAAAGATAAGTTAGACCAACCAAATGCTATACCAACCAAATGCTATGCCATTTTTAAGTTCGCTACCATAAAGGAAGATATCTAGAGATCTTCAAAGAACAAAAACATCCATCTTGCGAATTAGTTTGTATGAAAATGGTGTTAGTTTACCATGACAATGAACTAAAGTTTTCATTGAATGATTATTTTTGCCAACAGATTTGACAAAAAAATCAACCTATATAGCGACCACACTAAACCTGTGTGCACATGTCACACACAAAGGAGTAAACATAAAAGGACATAACATTACTGCAACAGAGATTGCTCACCAGCTATGCAACGAGGAAGAGCAGCAGTAACTGTTAAGGGTTGGCGTGGCTTGTCTTCACACTTGACACTTTCGCTTCCAACCAGTTTGAAGCCCCTGTCACACGTAAAAAAGCACTCGGAGTCCGGGAACATTTTCAGCGGATCCTTTTTCCCGTCATTAAGTTCTCCCTTACATGTTGTATGGCCATTTGCAATGGCCGGAAAGTCGCAAGCTAAACAGAAAATAAAAAGTTAATTAGCGCATGGACAGCCAATTCTTGTGTTTATTTGCATGAGATGAGAATATTGAAAACTGCTGTATTTTAGACCATTACCGGTGTTCCATTGGTCATCAGCAGCATATATCATAATTATCTTCCTGATTAATATGATAGAGATGAAGCTGATTTTATGAGCTTCACAGTGACGTATAATACATGGTATTAAACTGGTTTGTTAAATCTTTGATTAAAACAATTGAGTGTGTTAATATTGAGCTTAACCTAAAAATAGCCAGCCAGCTGGTCAGGACACTGTTTACAGTGTATAGCACTACAAGGGTTACCCAAAAGCCCAGATTAGCAAATGAAGGTAAAGGTGGCGCCTCCGCTGGGAATTTCAGACTTAACATACACTCACAGTCATCTTAAGACAAAGTGCAAACCAAAATGCCCAACGTATAAAGTCTCACAGCAGGGGTCAGAAGGTTACAACCACCAGAATGGCAAGATAACTGGTATACAACATGATTCTGAACTAGAGGAAACTTTTTATGCACATGTTATTCTTTGTCACAAAACTATGACTTAATATGGCATTCACATTAAAGTATCTACGTCTTAATTTGATAGCCATGACACTTGATTAAAATTCAGTCCAGTGAACAACCGAAATAAACAAAGCAAAGTCATGAGGCCAGCTCAGTGAAATTTCAGAGTCGGAAGGTTTTCCAGAAGAGGGCAGCAATCACTGGCAGGATTTGGCATATGATTCCAGTTCATCTAGTTCTAAGCTCTAACTACCTTAAGCTCCCTCAATGACTAAAGTTAAGACAAAATGAAACACCTGATTGTGTTTCTTTTTCTTATTTTTTGATGTTTATGACGAAAAATACAATGCACAACAGTGTTCTTATGACCTGTCGCTGTAACGAGTTTGGATTTTGCCGTGTCTAGTTTGGGCAAGATGCAACAAGTTTAAAAACTATGGTGACAGGTTTAAAACTTTGGCTGGCATTCAAGTTAGGCATTTCAGCGTTCAGCAAAGTCAGATTTTGCCAACATCAGCTAGAGCTCACAACATTAAAGAAGCAGTTAACACTACATAAAATACTCACAGTGCCAATAAGTGGTGTTTACTATAGCTAACAAAATCTGCTCAAATTCTTTTCGTAACAAAACTTCATAGAGTCATCAACTAGCTAGTTTTAGATAATAACTATTCTACTTTGCCATTCTAACCTTAAAATTTTGAACAATTTGGCACACACTACTATGATACAATCTCGGCAATTTAACAGCCGGCTAATGCAATTTCATTTTAACCTTTTTAATCCGTGTAGCACCAAATTAAATGCATTTCCATCTTCAAGTTTTGTGCCATGGCTACCATCAGACCACAGTACCTACCATTGTCATGGAATGTAAAAATCAAGAATTATTAGCCGGGCCTTTCATACTAAAGTCTACGCGTCGATGGTTTGGAGAGTTGCGGTCAGTATGAACGCTAAACTCCAGTCCAGGATCGCAGTTAACAGCTCCAGTTAACATCGCTGTTAACAGGTGGATTTAACAGCGCAGCAACAATGCTGCGGTGCAGTATGAACAGTTAACTTCGGTCCAATCGAAGTTATCGCCAGGTGCCACTGTTATCGTCAACAATTACAGGATAGTGCCACCACTAATAGCTGCTTATATTTTGCTCTCATAATAACCAATCGATTTAAAAATTAGTTAAATGTCAATTTAAGCACATGTAAATGTTCCCAAATTGTCACACTGAAAAAAATCTAAGCATGCAGCGCTACCTTGCGATAACTTCGATGACAACAGCTTCACCTACAGTTTACTTCGATGTTCATTAACTACCGAAGCCAGTGTGAACGGTCCAGCTAACAGCGCTGTTTAGGTGGATGCTCGCTCAGTCAGACCAATATATGAAAGGGCCTTATGAGGGTCTAATGAAGAACTACACTGGTTAAACTTGTCAAGCGAGCTTTTTGTGTTGGAACAAAATACTATGGTTAAGTTGGTCAGCCTTAACAGTCACACCAAGGAATCAACAGGTGAAATTGAAGTCCAAGTTTTCTGCCAGTGCGTTTTTCTCCATTCAAATTTTTTTGTTGTAAGTATTTCATACAAACCACATCTGCTTCACAACATTTGTTGAAAGTCATTTGCAAATAGTATTTTTAAATATCGGTTAGGGCCAGGGGTCCTGTATACATAATACCACTGGATTACTTGGGCATCAGGTGAAAGCAGACAATAAGAGAGCTCTATGTAAACATTGGTGTGCCAGTTACAGCACCCTACTGTAGGGTATCATGACTGGCCCACTGGTCAATTGGGATACTCATTCTCCTGTGTGGGTGCGTAATAAGTTAAAAAAATTGCAGGCATCCACTACCATATGTTTGAGAAGGTAAAAACAAGACAAAAGTAGAGCTAGGAGACATTAAGTTAGTTGAGCCTAACGGCAAGCCTGCAGCTCAGGCCCTTGATCACAACCTGCAGGCTTGAAATGTTATGNGTGACACAGGAGTTGCGTCGATCCTAAATTAGCGTTTCTAAAATTTTCGTTGTCCGAAAGTCGCGGGACAAAAATCCGACGTTTATGACATTGACCGAAATTCGAGGATCATTGAAAAACAGTTTTTGGACCTTGTACGAATTTCGTGGACCATGAAAAACTCATTTCGGAAATATTTATTCTTGGTCGAAAATGGCGGGCCGTCCGAAAATCACGCGACTTTACCGTAAGTTAGTTGAGCCTAACGGCAAGCCTGCAGCTCAGGCCCTTGATCACAACCTGCAGGCTTGAAATGTTATGCTCAACTCACTAATATCTCCAAGTAAGTAATTCTTGCTATTTACCACCATCATGATGATCAGGAGACAACAATGAACACTTTTAATAATTAACCGTATGTTTGAGCACTCCTTGAAAAATGGGCATTTTTGGCAATTTCATTTTATCCGAAGTTGTTGATATTTTATCGTAATCATAATCAAGACTGCTCACAACAGTGGGGTTTATTTATCTCTCCATGCTTAACATCACGTAATCCACAACGAACCAAATCATTCAGGTCAGGTGGTTTCACAACACTGACATGATTACTACTAACAGTGAAATAGTCATTTGATCAATACAAGAAAAATACTAATAGTTCGTAGATTTTTTTCTCAGCTGATCTTATGTTACTGGTATGAATCTAACAAAATCTTGGCAACACTACGTAATTGCTACGCCTCAAAAGGAATGGCCACAGACATGCTAGAACTTAACAATATTTTGGCTTGTCAGCCATGGTGTATTCGGCCAGTTGGATTGGTCACGGAAGTCATATACCAACATTTCTGCACAAAAGCCAATTCCAAGGTAGGGTTCAAGGGTTCATTGGCAGACATGCTTTTCAAACAGCAAGAATGCCCATTGAGGTTTTATGTGTTAATTTGGGCAATGACGTCAAAAACAGCGGAAACAGGCCACATTTATAAAAACAGGAGTATTTATTAAGACTTATTGTTATTCCTGAATCAAGTGTTGAACGTTAACACAATGCAACAAAAGCAGAGTGGCATTTAGAATGAGCTATATATGCCACTGCTATGTCCACCTATTGTTAATAATAGTTCCTTGAAGAAACCTGGTAAAACAACTGAAGTAAAACAGCATGCAAACCCTCCCTTAAGTCCTGTCTTCACATTAAGATTTTTTGTATATGGCTCCGCTTTCGAGATTTGAGTTAAACAGAAAGGTGTTCCGATATGACTATAAGTCAAAAGTTGTATAAAAAGTTATATGCAACACTCAAGACAGTCATAATTAAAAGTTGTATGTTTACACAAAGCATTAACTGAAAAGAAAGTGAGGGAGGTCTGCCACCTGTCAAGAGATGAACGTGATCAACTACTTAAAAATATCACTTGTAAATATTCATTTATTTGATCTGAATGTCTTTTTTAACCAGCTAAAAATACAAATTTTCTAATTGTTGCTAAAAATATTAAATTTAGAGGAAGCATGCACAGTGTCTGATTTGCTTTCGGAAAATAAAAGGAAATTGTTAAAAATAACTCTTGCGAGGCATGTGGAAAGTAAATAGTGGGCGATTAAGTGATAAAGCCGAGTTGTCATACTGCTATACTTTTCTCTTCCCCTGACCCCAACAGGCAAATGGAAAATTATGAACAGTCAACAATAGTTAGAAAGCTCAATTTCATTACAAGAATATTTGAGTCGTCTTCTGATGATCTCACAACGCTGACCTCACAACACTGATCCTAAAACGATGAGGGCTCCAATGTTGAAACTACGTCCAAGAACAATGCGTTTGGAGCACTTGCGTTTCCAAACTACAACGATCACCCTTATCACATTTTCTAGAACTCAGGTGGCACTGAACAGTTAGCCTGCTGCCGCGGCCAATTTGCACTCCCAAAATATTAAAATCTACGGGTAGGCCAGGCTTGGGGGCATTTTTTAGTTAGGTATTGTATGTAGGCCAAGTGAATGCGATTTAATTTGTTTGTATTTGTGAACATGCCGAGAATAAAAGAAGGCCACACTCATGGCTGTAGCTGCACTCTCCTTCAAGATGGCCGCCTCATGTTGCATTGTGCATTGTTGTGTAACAACTGAGAAAATGGGCGCTATTTCAGGTAGCCCTCAAACAAGCCAGATTTGCGTAAAACTACCCAGTTGACAGTACTTTTGGACCACATTTTTGGAATTGGTAGGAAATTTCCTTTTAGAATCTAATGTTGGCTTTAGTCGGGCATCGGCAGGAAAGTGGTGGTTTTGGGGTGAAAAGTGGCGATTTTGCATTTTTTTGCCCTTATTTTTCTTAGTCTAGCTTGGTTTTCATTGGGAGTGAAAGGGTCAAAAATACAAGAGAGAATAAAGATTCTGTGCTCATCTGTAGGGCTTGTGATATGAAATGACTCAAAACTTTTCTTCATTAGCATGCAGTTCTTGACAGAGTGAAGAAAGAGTGAAGAGTCCATTGACGTGTGTTCTGACAGGCAAACCCCTGCGAGAACTGCTCTGTGCCTCCTACGAGAAAGAACACTAAATGGCCAAGCTGGGGTCTGTTTCCTGAAAAGTGACGACTTGAAAAGAAATTTGGTCATAGGCTCCCATTTGATATTTATTCGCAAGAAACAAAACACAGTAGAGTTCAGTAGCTTTCTTGTGGCTTGAAAAAAACTAGCCAAATGTGTTCTCGTTTGAAATACACGGCAATATCTCACATAATCTCTCAAAGTCTTGCTTTTTAGCGAGGTCCTAGTGTAACTGAACTCAACCCAGATCACTTACAAAGGTTTCCTGACCTCACAAGATCACGGGATGGCAGTCACTTAACTGGATCAATGTCAACACCACTTACAACAGAAATTATGGTATTCATATCTGAAATAGTGTTCCCATGCCAGTTTCACATATTATGGCCTAAATTAGTGAGATTTTAACTATCCATGGATACAATACTTTGCTCTTCTGATTCCACAAAATGTACTGCGTACCCCAGTTGAGCACACCTGGTACTTCCAGCATGCTGGCATCTAACATTTTCTTACCTATACCTACCAACCAGAGACCATATTTAGATATTTCAGGGCATTGAACAAAGCTAAACTTGAACCTAGTTTCCACTTAGTCTAAAACTACTCAAAGGGTCAGACAGCGATCACTGGTGATAACTCCCAGCAAAACATTGTCAAGGTCAACTTACTGACCCAAATGAACCTGACATTTTGTATGTTCAGGCCCACCTCTAATGATAACAATGCCAGCCCAGATAGGCTTACACAATGCCTTACTTGCATGTGCTGTAAACATACCCTTTAGAGGAGATAAGGATTGTTTTGGAGAAATCTTTTGAATTTCTCCAATAACTTCTTCACTATTTTGATGTTTACTTTTAAGCTGTGATCTGTGACTGTTCCCCATTTCTCCTGGTATTTTGTAACACGCCATCTGCTGTAATATTTCCATACACATAGCTCTAAATGGAGTAAGTGCCCCAGCTCAGACTAAGTGTGAACCCAGCAGTTTCATAAATTGGATGAATGCCCCGGGCCTCCACAACTACCAATTAACTGTTGTGAAAATTGGAAGGATTGAGTTTACTAGAAAACAAACGGCCATCAAACCTAAAGCTCATAAAAACCAAGTAGTATATCAGTTCATATTACTACATAGTTCAAAACGCAGGGTGGTTACCGCACCGGGCGAGAGGACCCTGATCCAGCCAGAACACGCAAATGTTTACATCATGGTAATGTTCATTTGCCAATATAATACAGCTCTAATAATATACCAGTGTTACATCAGATGTTTAGCAGGTAGAGGCAACCAATCATATATCAGTAATCCCAAACTGCACCTTCAGCAGCAAATTTTTTCAAAATGGCTTCTTGGCTTCTGTAACAGATAAACGCCCCGGACACAATTTAGTTTCTGAAATTCAAACAAAAATAACTTGTCACCTATTTTTGAGGAAGTGTAACTTGACTGTCTTTCCTGTATCTCGCAAACATTTTAAGTCTGGTCAGCACGCCTTTCCTCTATCATTTATACTCATCTAAACAGAAAGTGGTCGGGATATGCGAATGACCACCGTTGTGTTCTGCAAACCCAATATATTAGTCAAGGACTTGCAACAAAAATATTTTCACTCATGAACAGCAACATTAAGCTCTACCCCATTATTCCATATTCTAACCACACCGACCAATCACATCAGTGGCTGCCATTTTATTTCATTACACTAGTAAGGGCTTGAGCATATTGGTGAAATATTAGTCACCTTTGAACAATATAATTTTGCTTGCATGATCTTGTTTTTCTCGCTAGAAATTTGAGACATTAAGGAAGACACCCACTTCAGATCAAGAGCATCAAATATGCAATGTAAACCTGAACATGTGTAACTTAACTTCAGACACTAGCTTCTATGCTCACTAGACAATTTCCCAGGATGCAATGTAAACGGTAGTAAACACTTATCAACGTGCACCGTGTCATACCTTAATATGCGTTGGAAGTAAATGACTATTCTTGTGTAAAAGTTGCAAGAACCAAAATGCCCCCATGGAATGAGGAAACATCCAACACCTGCAACATTATTGATAAGACTGCGTCTTTCTGTCCCCATTTCCAGATCCAAATCACATCATAATAGTGTTAGACATGTCATCACAAAACATCCTTTATTCTGAAAACCCGACTGATAAGAAATAAATTCCAGCACCTGACATGAAATGAGGTAGGTGTATATTTTTAACAATAAATAAGTTTTAATGTAGTCAGCTGTGGCGATTACTACTTACAGTGAAATCCCATCAACCAAATACACAATGGTGAAATTTTATTTTGTTTCATGAAAGACAAGTAACGCCAAATAAACGCTATTTTCAACCGTCTATACTACAGCTACTGCCAGACAAATGATTCGTGAGAAATTGCGGACAATCACGACACTGTTGATTATCTTTGAAAAATGGATTTAGGAACAATTCTGGCAATCTTGTTCTCCCAAATTGGTGAGATTTTACTGTACATGTATGACCACAACTACTAAATAACAAGTCACCTAACTACACATAATATTCAGTGGCCTGAAACTGTAGATTGGGAAAATTTATGGATTACGTTTTAATAGCCGTTAAATTTGCCATGTCCTGAACATGTCCACTAAAACAAGAAACTGTAGGAACACTGCATTTATCCACCTTCACTCTTATCAGGCTTCTATTGTGAGTCAGCATGCGTGAATAATTGGCTGATAAGCCACCTCTGGAACTACTTTTGGCTGAATGGATGACCAGGGCATAAAATAATTAGCCAAGACCAGTTACTATAATGCAACAAAGAATAATGTCTTGCATCACCTAGCCTTGGTGGAAAGCTGTATATACTGTATTGGCTCAAACAAACACTTAGAAAATTTGATTTCACAGGGAGGGGACGCTTATTGTAGTGAGCCTACAGCAGTTGCCAGTGAAACCCGGTTTCCCAAACGGGTAAAATCGGAAGCTAGGATTCATCAAATTTACGCTCTGTGACGTAGTTGTAGCCTATGACAGCCTTTCTACAAAATTGTGGTGCATTGCTATCAACTTCCGTTGTTAAATTACAATAATTGTTCAAAAAATTGTGCACAGGGCGAAAACTTGCCAACTGATGCGTCGCTGATTTCACAGGGAGGGGACGCTTATTGTAGTGAGCCTACAGCAGTTGCCAGTGAAACCCGGTTTCCCAAACGGAAGTACCGACATAGGTCGCGTAAAGTCACGATGTCGGTACTTCCGTAACTCACCGTCAATTTCCGTACCGTCCTTGACCTCGAGCGGCAACCGATGGACGTGCGCGGGGGTTTTTTGTGAACATTTTTGTTCTTTGACTGCGAATTTCTTACGAAGTCGCCGGAACAGGACACCGTGAATGGTATTGGGAAAAAGAACAATTCTTCATGGTTTGTTGAACC